>OY997270.1:377176952-377461952 GCA_963921465.1 Triticum timopheevii
GTTTATCCCTCTACATCATGTAATCTTGCCTAATGCGTTACTCTGTTCTTATGAACTTAATAATCTAGATGCATGCTGGATAGCATTCGATGTGTGGAGTAAAAGTAGTAGATGCAGAATTCTTTCGATCTACTTGTCGCGGACGTGATGCCTATATACATGATCATGCCTAGATATTCTCATAACTATGCACTTTTCTATCAATTACTCGACAGTAATTTGTTCACCCACCCTAATACTTATGCTATCTTGAGAGAAGCCACTAGTGAAACCTTGCCCCCCGGGTCTATTTTCCATCATATAAGTTTCCGATCTACTTTATTTTGCAATCTTTACTTTCCAATCTATATCATAAAAGTACCAAAAATATTTATCTTATTATTATCTCTATCAGATCTCACTTTCGCAAGTGGTTGTGAAGGGATTGACAATCCCTTTATCGCGTTGGTTGCGAGGTTCGTTTTTTGTTTGTGTAGGTACGAGGGATTTGCATGTAGCCTCCTACTGTATTGATGCCTTAGTTCTCAAAACGGAGGGAAATACTTATGCAACTTTGCTGCATCACCCTTTCCTCTTCAAGGGAAAACCAACGCAGTGCTCAAGAGGTAGCTCACAACACACACGGCTTATTATAGTAGCAATCGTCTGTGTTATTATCGGTCTTCGTACACATTTTTTATTATGGACCTATTTTCCACGTATCACACACATCTTGTTTACACAAAATGTTTTGGTTCTCTTGGCTCAACGCAAACAGTTCATCCGAGTGAACTATATGCCCTCTATCGCACACACACCTTGATTTGGCTGACCATTTCTATTGTTTTGCCTAATCACAAATAGTTCATTCGAGTGAACTGTATGTCGTATATCACACACACCTTCATCTGGCTACTTGTTTCTGTTGTTATGGCTCATCGCAAATAGTTCATTGGAGTTAACCATCTGCCACGCATTGCACACACAACTATAATATGAATCGTGTTTGGTCTCTGCCATCGCAAACATTTTGTATCATTTTTGATAGGTTTTTTACATCACCTTTTGCGATTAATGCAAGGCACACAGTTTCCTCGAAGGGTCTCTGATTGTAGTGTCGCGTTTGGACCATCCTGTAGTAGTGTCCATTTCCATTATAGGAGGGTATGGAGCGCTTCCGTAGAAAGATAATTAAGCCACCATATGAATCTATTATGAGCACCACATATGCAATTACTTTGAAAGATGACAACACTTGAAACTATGCATTATGCCTAGCTAGGGGTGTAAAATAATAGTGCTTGTTGAGAGGCAACTGATATGTCTCCAACGTATCTATAGTTTTGATTCTTCCATGCTATTATAGTATTAATCTTGGATGTTTTATATGCAATTATATATCTTTTTTGGGACTAACCTACTACCTAGTGCCCAGTGCGAGTTGTTGTTTTTTCTTGTTTTTAGCTTTTCAGGGAATCAATATCAAACAGAGTCCAAACAGACAAAAAAAACTTTGGATTAATTTTTCTGGACCGGAAGAGGCCCTAGAAGGTTCGGGAGAAGACCTGACGAGCCACCAGGGAACGACAAGCTCGGGAGGCGCACCCTAGGGGTCATGCCCCCCAGGCTTGTGGGCCCTTGGGGCAAATCTTGACCTAATTCCACCTCTATAAATTCTCAAATATTCCCCTGACATCAGAGAGCCACCCGAAATACTTTTTCCACCACCGCAAGTTTCTGTCCCATGAGATCCCATCTGAAGGCCTTCTCCGGTACTCTGCCAGAGGGGGAATCGATCACCGAGGGGCTCTACATCAACCTTGCTTCCCTTCCGATGATATGTGAGTAGTTTAGTACATACCTACGGGTCCATAGCTAGTAGCTAGATGGCTTCTTCTCTCTCTTTGATCTTCAATACAATGTTCTCCTTGATTCTTGGAGATATGTTCAGTGAACGACTTTTCGTGGTGTGTTTGTTGGGATTTGATGAATTATGAGTTCATGATCAGATTTATCCATGAATATTATCTAAGTTTACTCTTAACCCTTTTATGCATGATTGTTATAGCTTTATATTTCTCTCCGATCTATTGATTTGGTTTGGCCAACTAGATTGATTTTTCTTGCAATGGGAGAGGTGCTTTGTGATGGGTTTGATCTTGCGGTGCTCAATCCCAGTGAAAAAAGGGACATGAAACACATTGGTATCATTGCCATTAAGGATAAAAATATGGGGTTTATTCATGCGTGAGCTTACTTTGTCTACATCATGTCATCTTGCTTAAGGCATTACTCTGTTCTTTATGAACTTAATACTCTAGATGCATGCTGGATAGCGGTCGATGTGTGGAGTAATAGTAGTAGATGCAGGCAATAGTCAGTCTACTTGTATCGGACGTGATGCCTATATACATGATCATTGCCTTGGATATCGTCATGATTATTCTCTTTTCAATCAATTGCCCAACAGTAATTTGTTTACCCACCGTATGCTATCTTCAAGAGAGAAGCCTGTAGTGAAAACTATGGCCCCGGGTCTACCTTTTATCATATATTAAAATAAAAAATACCTTTCTGCAATTTTCCTTTATTTATTTTATTTTATGTTTTAATTATCTATCTATCGCTATGAGATTTGATCCTTGCAATTAACCGCCGAGGGGTTGACAACCCCTTGTTCATGTTGCGTGCAAGTATTTGTTATTTTGTGTATAGGTACTACTAATGAGGTGTTGCGTGGTTTTCCTACTGGATTGATAACCTTGGTTCTTAACTGAGGGAAATACTTATCTCTACTGTACTGCAGATCCTCTCCTCTTCTAGGAAATCCCAATGCGGCTCACAAGTAGAAGGAAGAATTTCTGGCGCCGTTGCCGGGGAGACATCATCAACATCAATCAAGTGCCATCGCATAAACTTTCATCTGCTTGCATTTGCATTTTTTGCCATTTGCCTCTCGTTTTCATCTCCCCCACTTCTAAAGCATTTTCACAAAAATACAAAAATATTTTTTCGTTTGGCTTTTTGCGTGTTTTATTGTTTGCTTTTTTGAAGTTGTTATCCTGGATGACTTTGGTATGGAAAAAAGGGAGGCTGGTAAAGCTCCCCAAATTGCAATTTCTACCAATTTATATGCTAAAACTTTTGTGGTCAGACATGTGAATATTATAGGAAAACATGTTATCCAAGAATTCTTTAGTTGCATTGGAATTTGGCTTGTGATGATACTCCTATTCTTAACAGAACCAAAATATATGCCTAAGCTATCTCTGCAATAGTTCTTAAACTTGAGAAAATATTTATTCTTATTCATCCTACTTTGCAAAGCTTGTTTTATGAGTTGCCGGTTATAAAAAATCCCAGGGCTAAGAAGATAGCTACCCTTGTCCTTATGAATGAATTTTATTACATAGTCAGGGAAGCTGGAGAGATCTTTGGTTTTTATGGTATGAATCATGAAAAACCAGTAGTAGATGAGATTTTATACAATAGTGATTACTTGTTTAGGTGTTTATTTCACGATGATCACACTTTTGATAAGAATACCATAAAGGAGGTCCCTCCTTTAAATATAATCCAACAAGTTTTCAATGGTATTAACTAACCATATTCTTTGATTGTAAAGGGAAATCAAGAGGAATTCGATAGCGCTAGTTGGGAGGAAACCCAACAGTTCACTTATTTTCTTGTTTCTTTTCCTGGTTTTTTATGTGCACACAATTATGCTACTGTTATGGTTCTGTTTTGTGTTTTAAATTGGTCTTTGTGCCAAGTAAAGCCCTTGAGATGATTTTGGATGATAGTTGCTTTGATTCTGTGCAAAAAATAGAAAATTTTGTGTCCAGTAGAAGAACTATTGAGCATTTCTGGAGTGTGATAAAATTCTGAATTATTTTACACATGATTGATACACAAATTGCCTATGTTGTCCTAATTTTTTAGAATTTTTTGAGTTACAGAAGTATGGTCATTGTTTGAATTATTACAAACTATTTTGTTTTTGAAAGATTATGTTTTCGTTGCATTGTTTGATTGTTTTGATGAATCTATGGATTGTATCGGTGGGTATAAGCCATGGTGAAGTTAGAATATAGTAGGTATAATGCAATAATAAAATATAAATGCGTTTACAACAGTACTTAAAGTAGTGATTTGCTTCGTTATACTAACGGATCTCACGATGGTTTTTGTTGAGTTTTGTGTGCTGAAGCTTTCAAATTTTGGGTGAGATCGCGATGGATGAAGAAATAAGGAGTGGCAAGAGCCTAAGCTTCGGGATGCCCGAGGCATCCGAAGGTAATATTCAAGGACTCCCAAGCATCTAACCTTGGGGATGTCTCGAAAGGCATCCCCTCTTTCTTCTGCCAACTATTGGCAATTTTACTTGGAGCTATATTTTTGTTCATCACATGATATGAGTTTTTCTTGGAGCGTCGTGTATTATATGAGTCTTTGCTTTGTTTGATTTTTAGTTTGTCACACTCATCTTTGCCGGACACACCTTTTTTAGAGGGACACACATTATTCGTGATTTGTTAGAATACTCTTTGTGCTTCACTTATATATTTTGAGCTAGGCAGTTGCTCTAGTGCTTCACTTATATCTTTTAGAGCATGGCAGTGGTTATATTTTTAAGAAATAATTGCACTCTCATGCTTCACTTATATATTTTTAGAGTTGATAATAGTAATGGAAATTAGTATGGGTTATGAATTTGGTCCTAATATGATAGGTATTCAAGAGGGATATAATAAAAACTTTCATGTAGATCAAAGAGTATGATAAATTTGATTCTTTGCAATAGTTTTGCGATATAAAGGTGTTAATATGCGGGTTGTGCTCTTCAGTAATTGTGGTCCAGTAAGAATATTGGTGTTAAGATTTGTGATTCCCGTAGCATGCACGTATGATCTCCCATTATCCTAAGAAGTAGGAGCATGATTTATTATTGATTGTCTTCCTTGTGAGTGGCGGTCGGGGACGAGAGATGGTCTTTTCCTACCAATCTATCCCCTAAGGGGCATGCGTAGTATTACTTTACTTCTAATAAACTTTTGCAATAAGTATGTGAGTTCTTTATGACGAATGTGAGTCCATGGATTATACGCACTCTTACCTTTCCGCAATTTGCTAGCCTCTTCGGTACCGTGCATTGCCCTTTCTCACATTGAGATGTGGTGCAAACTTCGCTTGTGCATCCAAACCCCGTGATATGATGATCTCTCTCACACATAAGCCTCCTTACATCTTCCCCAAAACAGCCACCATACCTACCTATTATGGCATTTCCATAACCATTCCAAGATATATTGCCATGCAACTTCCACCATTCCATTTTATTATGACACACATCATCATTGTCATATTGCTTTGCATGATCATATAGCTAACATAGTATTTGTGGCTCAACCACCGTTCGTATTTTTTTATAGATGTTACGCAAGATCATTGCACATCCCGGTACAGCACCGGAGGCATTCATATAGTCATATTTTGTTCTAGTATCAAGTTGTAATTTCCTGAATTGTAAGTAAATATAAGTGTGATGATCATCATATTCATTATTAAAGCATTGTCCCTAGTGAGGAAATAAAAAAGTGGCCAAAAAGAACCCACAAAAAAAGAGGCCAAAAGTCCCCAAAAAAAGAAAATAAAATAAAAAGAAAAAGAGAGAAGGCGCAATGTTACTATCCTTTCCACACTTTTGCTTCAAAGTAGCACCATGTTTTTCATATAGATAATCTCATATGCTTTATTTTCATATAACTAGTGGGAATCTTTCATTATAGAACTTGGATCGTATATTCCAATGATGGGCTTCCTCAAATGCCCGAGGTCTTCATGAGCAAGGAAGTTGGATGCACACGCACTTAGTTTTATTTTTGAGCTTTCATACACTTATAGCTCTTAGTGCATCTGTTGCATGGCAATCTCTACTCCTTGGATTGACATCAATTGATGGGCATATCCATGTCCCGTTGATTAGCCTCGTTAATGTGAGACTCTCTTCCTTTTTTGTCTTCTCGATACAACCTCCAACATCATACTCTATTCCACCCATAGTGTTATATCCATGGCTTGCGCTCATGTATTGTGTGAGAGTTCAAAAAGCTGAAGCGGTTAAATAGTATGAACCAATTCTTGGCTTGTCATCGGGGATGTGCATGATAAATACTTTGTGTTAAGAAGATGGAGCATGACAATACTATATGATTTTGTAGGGATACTTTCTTCTGTGTTGATATTTTGAAAGACATGATTGTTTGTTGGTATGTCTTGCTATTATTCTTTTTATGTCAAACTACAGACTATTGCTTTTAATCATATGGATATAAATATCCATGCCACAAATAAAAATACATGATGAACATGATAGGTCGCATTCCACATCAAAAATCCGTTTTATCATTTACCTACTTGAGAACGAGCAGGAATTAATCTTGGGGATGCTTGATATGTCTCTAACGTATCCAATTTTTCATTGTTCCATGCTATTATTGTATCAATCTTGGATGTTTTATATGCAATTATATATCATTTTTGGGGACTATCTATTAACCTAGTGCCCAATGCCAGTTGTTGTTCTTTGCTTGTTTTTGGCTTTTCAGGAAATCAATATCAAATAGAATCCAAAAAGAGAAAAAACTTTGGTTAATTTTTCTAGACTAGAGGAGACCCTACAAGGTTCGAGGGAAGACCTAACGAGCCATAAGGGAGCGACGAGCTCGGGAGGCGCGCCCCCAGGCTTTTGGGCCTCTCGTGGCACCTCTTGACTTAATTCCGCCTCTATAAATTCTCAAATATTGTCAAATTGGTACCAGGGGGTAGTAGTGTCGATTACGTTTTGTAGTTGATACTAGTTGGTTTACTTGGTATAAAATTACACATACAGATTGTTAATTATATATTTATATCCTCTGCTCCTGAACATGAATATGATTTGTGAGTAGTTCTATTTGTTCTTGAGGACATGGGAGAAGTCTTGGTATAAGTAATCATGTGAAGTTGTTTTGTGTTCAATGTTTCGATGATGTGATATGTTGTTCTTTCTCTAGTCGTGTCGTGTGAACGTCGACTACATGAAACTTCACCATCTTTGGGCCTAGGGGAAGGCATTCTGGAATTAGTTTGTATATGATGGGTTGAGGGAGTGACAGAATCCTAGACCCCATTTTATGAGTCGTTCCATAAGGGGAATTAGTTTGCGGGAGTGACAGAATCATTAGGACTACTAGAAAATTGTTCTTTCATAACAAGGTTTAACAAAGCGGCATTAATATCACAAGTCTCTGCACTAGTGGCAGGAGGAACAATCTGAGTACTAATAAAATCATTATTATTAGAATTGGAAAATCACACAATTTTGTATTTTCTTGAGACATCATGGCTAGGCAAACAAGATAGCAAGCAAGCAAAGAAGCAAACAAGAAAAAGGCAAACGGAAAATATTTTTGTATTTTTGTAAAAACTTTTTAGAAGTGGGGGAGATGAAAATGAGAGGCAAAGGCAAATAAAATAAGTGCAAGAAGATGAAAGTTTATGCACAGGTACTTGATAGGTGATGATGATGTCTCCCTGGCAACGGCGCTAAAAATTCTTCCGGCTACTTGTGAGCTGCGTTGGGATTTCCCCGAAGAGGAGAGGATGATGCAGTACAGTAGAGATAAGTATTTCCCACAGTTATGAAACCGAGGTCATGCAACATCTTGTTAGCAGCACCTGCACACAAAATAACAAATCCTAGCACCCAACGCAAACATGGGGTTGTCAATCCCTTGGCGGTTAATTGCAAGATTAAATTGTATGGTGATAGATAGATAGATAGATAGATAGATAGATAGATAGATAGATAGATAGATCGAACAAAAATACAAAATAAAATAAATAAAGTAAAATTGCACCAAGATATTTTTAGGATTTTTAATACATAATATAAGTAGATCCGGGGGCCATTGTTTTAACTAGAAGCTTAATAGCATACAATGGGTAAACAAATTACTGTTGGGAAATTGATAGAAAAGAAAATAATCATGATGATATCCAAGGCAATGATCACGTATATAGGCATCATGTCCGAGACAAGTAGACCAAAATATTCTGCATCTACTACTATTACTCCACACATCGATCGCTCTCCAGCTTGCATCTAGAGTATTAAGTTCATAAAGAATGGAGTAACGCCTTAAGCAAGATGACATGATGTAGATAAAGTAAACTCACGCATGAATAAACCCCATATTTTTATCCTTAATATCAATGATACAATACATGTCATGTCCCTTTCTATCACTGGGATTGAGCACCGCAAGATCGAACCCATTACAAAGCACCTCCCCCATTGCAAGATAAATCAATCTAGTTGGCCAAACCAACTCAATAGATCCAAGAGAAATACAAAGCTATAATAATCATGCATAAAATAGTTCAGAGAAAACTCAAATAATATTCATGGATAATCTAATCATAAACTCACAATTCATCGTATCCCAACAAACACACCGCAAAAAGTGATTACATCGAATAGAACTCCAAGAACATCGAGGAGAACATTGTATTGAAGATCCAATAGAGAGAAGAAGCCATCTAGCTACTAACTATGGACATGTAGGTCTATGGTAAACTACTCACACATCATCAGAAGGGCAGCAAGGTTGATGTAGAGCCCCTCCATGATTGATTCCCCCTCCAAAAGAGTGCCAAAAAAGGCCTCCGGATGGGATCTCTCGAGAACAAGAACTTGCCGTGGTGGAAAAAGTATTTCGTGGACTCCTCTATTGGTTTCCCAATTTTAGAGAAATTGTAGAGGCGGTGTTAGGTCGAAGGGATCCACGTGATCCCCATGATTCACCAGGGCGCACCCTACCCCCTGGGTGTGACCTAGTGCCTCGTGGGACACTACTCCATATTCTCGCCCCCTCCCGTAGCTTCCAGGGTCTCTTATGTCCAGAAAAAATAATCTCCAGAAAATTTTGTGGCATTTGGACTTTGTTTGGTACTGGTATTCTGAAAACCCAAAAATAGGCAAACAAACAGCAACTGGCGCTAGGCACTAACTTAATAGATTAGACCCAAAAATGATATATAATTGCTTGAAAGTGTATATAAAACATCCAAGATTGATACTATAATAGCATGGAACAATAAAAAATTATAGATATGTTGGAGATGTATCAAGCATCCCCAAGCTTAATTCTTGCTCGTCCTCAAGTAGGTAAATGATAAAAACAGAAGATGTGGAATGCTACCTATCATATTCATCATATAATATTTTCTTTTGCCATGGACATTTGGACTTGAATGATTCAGACCAATAGTCTATAGTTTGACATGAAGATATAAATACTCAAGCATACTAACAAGCAACCATGTCTTTCAAAATATCAATGCTAAAGAAAGTTATCCCTAGCCCATTATGCTCAATCATTGATCCATTCATGAAACGCACTCAATATTAGCTACACCCTATGCAAAAGTATGACAATAGTGCTCTCCAGTTGGTGCTTTATAAGAGAAGATGGAGACTCAAATAAAAGAATTGCATAAAAGTAAAATAGATAGGCCCTTCGCAGAGGGAAGCAGAGATTTGCAGAGATGCCAGAGCTCAAGGCTTAAATTAGAGAGATAAAATTATTTTTAGAGGCATGCTTTTCCTGTCAACGAAAATGACCAAGAATTCCCAATATCTTCTATGCTAGACACATTATAGGTTGGTTCCCAAATAGAAAATAAAAGTTTATTCGTTTCCACCACTCTTTCACAATCCTAGGCTAGCCGTATCCACGTGTGCCTTCCATACCAATAGTTTCCAAGGAAATTATTATTATCATCATATTATTATTTTTCATTTTGGGACTGGGCATCCATATTACCTACCACTTTCTCATGCAATCACAAGTGAATAAACACTCATCATGAGAATCACCCACCTAGAATGGAAAATATTGGCCACTCCCAGCCGCTTCATGATCTCTATGGGCACCCAAAATGGAAAATTATTTTGAAAAATTAGAGTTGGCACATGCAAATTTACTTGGAACGGCATGGAAATACTGTGTATAGGTAGGTATGGTGGACTCATTAGGCACAACTTTGGGTTTAAGGAATTGGATGCACTAGCAGCATTCCCGCTTAGTACAAATGAAGGCTAGCAAATAGATTGAGAAACGACCAACCAAAAAAATTGGTCATAAACAAGCATTGAACATAACTAACACTGAATAATGCACCATAAGTAGGATATAACTTCATTGCATAACTATTGACTTTACGTGCATGAATATGGAATCACAAACCATAACACCAATATTCTTACTAAATCATAATTACTCACTAACATGACTCACATATTATCATCTCCATATGGCAAAACTATTGTAAGGAATCAAACTTATCATATCCAACGATCTTTCATGAAAGTTTTTATTATATCTCTCTTGAATATTCATAACTTTGGGACCAAATTCATATCTTGTGCAAATTACCATTACTATTATCAACTCTCAAAAATATATATGTGAAGCATGAGAGTGAAAAATATTTCTTCAAAATTTAATCACCACCATCCTAAAAAAGATATAAGTGAAGCACTAGAAAAACTGCCTAGCTCAAAAGATTTAAGTGAAGAACATAGATTATTCTAACAAATCTTGATAAATGTGTGTCTCTCTCAAATAGGTGTGTCCAGCAAATATGATTGTGACAAATTCAAAAGCAAACAAAACAAACACTCATATAATACATGACGCTCCAAGCAAAACTCATATCATGTGATGAATAAAAATATAGCTCCAAGTAAAATTACCGATAGTTGGGAGAAGAAAGAGGGGATGCCTTCCGGAGCATTCCCAAGTTTAGTTGCTTGGGAGTCCTTGAATATTTCTTTGGGGTTCCTTGGGAATATCCAAGCTTAGGCTCTTGCCACTCCTTATTCCTTCATCCATCGTGATCTCACCCAATACTTGAAAACTTCAATCACACAAAACTCAACAAAACCTTTGTGAGATCTATTAGTATAATAAAGCAAATCACAACTTTAAGTACTATTGCAAACCCATTCATATTTTATTATCGAATTATGCCTACTATATTCTAACTTCACCAAGTCTTATACCCCCGATAGAATCCATAGATTCATTAAAACAAGCAATCAATGCAACAAAAACAGAATCTGCCAAAAACAGAACGGTCTATATAGATCTGAATTATCGTCATACTTCTATTACTCTAAGAAGTCTGAAAAATTAGGATAATGTGTGTCAAATTACGGGTTCTGCAAACCCTTGAAAGGTTCAAACTCTGGGGTGCGTGCGGAGATCTCAACCTACCCAGCCTGCCTAATCGCGATCCTCCTAATCCTAGCGCGACGAGCCCGAAGAGACAAAGAGACCTAGCGGTTTATCCTGGTTCGGGCCACCTTGCAGTGTAATACCCTACTCCAGCGTTTTGGTGGATTGCCTTGAAGGGCTGAGGATGAACTAGTACAGTGGATGAACTGGCCTCAGGAGGTGAGGTGTTCTTGAGCCCCAGAGAGCTGGTGAGGTAGTCGGGTGAGAATGGATCCGATCTCCGGTGAGTTGTGAACTAGATGTCCCTCTATGGTGGTGGCTAGTCCTATTTATAGAGGCCTTGATCCTCTTCCCAAATGTTGGCGGGAAGGGATCCCACAACGACCGGATTTGAAAGGGGACAAGTAGTATAGCTTATCCTTACAAAAGTAGTCTCCGCCTGCGAAAAGCCCCTGACCGTGACGCTACGGTGGGCTCGGTGATGACCTCCATCCTGTCGTCCTGGCGGTCTTGGTCTTAATGCACCAGAATGGAAACCTTTGGTAGAGTCCTCAAGATTCCGCGCCTGCGGCTTGCCTCCCTTGCACCAAAGTGGAAACTGGCGCTCTGCGCCCGCTGGCGTCCGCCTGGCGCCCGCCTGGCCTTGGTCGTCATGGCTCACGTCAGCTGAGCCTCATGAGGTACACCTTGCATAAAACTATCTGCCCCTCGAGTGCCAACCTAAAGAGGCCGATCCCCTCGGGGGTCTTAGCGTCATCCGCCTAGCGAGGCTTGGCCCCTCGCGAGGGTCTTGAGCTACTGATGTTGAAGCTGGGTCGTACCAGGCCGTCGAGGGAGCCACGTGGTGGGCTGTAGGCAGGCAAGTCTGGATACACCCATATCCAGAACACCGACAGTAGCCCCCGGGCCCAAGGCACGCTCGGACTTGCCTTCCAGGCGAAGCCAAAGGGCAAGTGCAGAGCGCCGTGGGCCCTAACCGCCTGAGGCCTTGATGACGCATGGCGATTGATGGGACGTGGGCGTCTCCACTTCCCCACACTGCCTCGGCAACTGTTCGACTTGACGGTATGATGCGGCATGCAGAAGATCATCATGGTGCGAGGTCGTGGAGGATGGCGGTTGGCCTTCCTTGGCTATAATTGAGGGGGAGTGGCAGAACCCCCTCCCCCCCCCCCCCCCCCGCTCATCTCTCCTTCGTCTTCCTGCCGCCTGCTTCTTCTCTTTCTTGCTTCCATGGCGCCGACCAGGAGGTTCTCAACGGCCGAAAAGGGGAAGGCCCCTAGGGAGGGACCTGATCCTCTCCCACTGAAGAATCGACTCCACCTCCCTCATGATGCCGGCGTGGGGTGAGAGGTGGCCAAGACTGGGCAATCGAGACCTCCGCCTAGCCTCCCCCTCCAAATGTACGCCCACACTCGGGGTGAAGTTGTGCGCCGTCGAGCAGTCTCCAACAATGGTGGCCGGGCCGCCATTACCTTACCGACCGCGCCACGGACTCACACCGAGGGCAGCTCGCACGAGTTTGTGGTGTGGGCGGCAATGCCTCCCGACTCCTTGATCCGGCTCCCGAGGTTCATCGCCAGCGAGCTGCCTCCGAGGGGGCCGCTTGAGTTGTGGCTGCAGCATGCTGGATGCTACAGCCTGGCCACCAGGGCTGACACTACAAAAAAATACACTTCCGTGATGATACGTGTTTGTCACAATAGGTTACGTTTTCTGTCATGCATGTACATCCATGACGATTTTATGACAGAATCAAGATAGTCATACCTGTGATGTCGTAGAAGTGTTCCATGACATTACCAAAATTATCATCACGGAAGTGTCCACTTCCTTGATGATAAATCGCACGTCATAGAAGTGCTTTCGTCTAGGGTGACCGACATGTGGCATCCACCGTAATGTAACACTGTTAAGCTATCCGATAACCCGTTAACAGCCCCAACCAATGGGGATTTTCCACATGTAAAATTATCATTGGCTGGAGGAAACACGCGTCGGCTCACCGTTGGGACAGATGTCATCCACTCATTGGACTGAAGGCTCCTATGATACGTCGACACGTTGCACGGCCCAACAGAGGCCCATTCTTGTGAAAAGGCCGGCCTGTTTGACTTGGTCAAAAGGTGGTGGGCCGGCCCATGGAAAGCCTGTTAACGACCTATTCGCATATAGCCCATTAATAGCCCGCCAACCCAGGGCCCGTTACGGCCTATCCGAATTAGGCCCAGTAGCGTCATCTGGGCCGTCCAATATGATTCCAGCCCATTTTAACTTCCGGCCCATGTATGGCCCATGACGTCTTTTAGCCCATATGAGGCCCTTTGTAACTCTTGGCCCATTAACGGCCCATGGTGAAACTGGCTCGTAATGAACAGTGTATCACTTTATACCCATTAATAGCCCATTATTCCATTGGGCCGTTTCCAGCTCATGTTATCGTTCGGCCTTCTCAGGGCCCATTAATTCTTGGGTTCATTTCCAGCATTCAGTTACTTACGGCCCGTTACTGTCATTTTCTGCTTGTGGGCCAAATTCAGCACGTTGTTATAGTCGGCCCATTTGTGGCCCGTTAATACGTTGGGTCGTTTTTATAGTGTCATCAAATATGGCCTATTAACGACGGCCTGTTATAGTCGGCCCATGAACAGATGATTCCAACTCTAGCCCGTTTACGGCCATAATGCGGTCTGTTATTGGCCCATGTTTGGCCAATCAATCATAAGGCCCATTGATGATACGGCCCGTAGAAGGCCCATTGTGTCTACGGCCCGTAGAAGGCCCATTGTTTCTACGGCCCGTAGAAGGCCCATTATTTCTACGGCCGGTAGGAGGCCCAATGTCACTATGGTAAATATGTAGCCCATGGTTATTGTGGCCTAGTTTTAAAAAATAGGTTATTCCGGCTAGTAGCAAACCGCGGAGAAAGAACTGAAGTGACTACAAGCAAACAAATAAACAAGACAACAAGGAAATAAATAAGCAAGCAACTTACGCTAGGCTTTCACGGCTATTACACATATTACATCCACTGGGCATCAAAGTTTGCCACTGGTGCAAATATAGGGAACAAAGCAGCATATCATATACACTGGTTGTCAAAGTTGGCGACCAGCGCAAATAAACGCCACAGCAAAACAAGTCCAAAACTGAAACCACTTCAGAAGATCTCAAGAAACAATATCCTGGGTACCCATAATGTTGTCAAGATGCTTAGCAAGCTTATTAACTTTCTCTTGTTTGGCGCTTAAATCCTCTAGCGCTTGCTGTTACACCAGAAAGTATGCATCTGAATTCTGCAGGGAGTTCCTCAGTCCTTCAGCTTCCTGTCGCAGCACATCTGATTGATGTCTTTCAACTTGAAGTTGAGACTCAAGAAGGCGAACTGATTCAGGCAGCTAGGTCGAAGAGCTTGTGCCAGCAGTAGTGGCCAGTAACTCGAACACTACATCAAGACAGGACTTTTGGGTTCTCTCACTGTCGTCAAGATAGTTTTTATCAGCTTTCTAGGAGACCAACAAGGATGTCTCACTATCTTGAACCTTATCGGCATTACTTCCTTTACCATTGCATAATGGGGTACTGTTCTCCAATATTTTTTCCGCATTCTAAAAGAGAAACAAGTAGACCCATCACAGGTTTACCACGTTGTACTGAAACTCATTTTGGTAAATGAGTTCAGTAGTAAAGTGGATAGGATAACAACATGAAACAAACATATATCTATGTACCATGGTCACTTTATGGTCTATATCATTCTAGTTTTTGTTACCAAATCAAGATAGAGAAACAGTTCAAATAATATTTGTTCAAGACAAAGCAGAATAGACAAAATATAAGTGTGGGAAACTATAGAGCAATAACAACACTTGTAATGTGCATGACATGAGAACGTAACTGTTTATTCAATTGAAACTGAAATCAACATAGAGCAAGTTACAACAGCAAACCAGTTAAAGAAACATGTTTAAAACATACATGTTGCGCCATTGGAGTTTCAATTCCATCCTTCAAATTTGAAAATAGTTGGTATGAGTAAATACAGTAATGCGAGAGCAAAGGAGTATTGGATGGCCTGATATAATTTACATATAAGATGACTGGCTAAGCAGGATTTCATTGCAAAATTCACATATATGAGGCCTGGCTAAAAAAGATGGCGTTGCATAATTCACACAAACGATGAATAAACTAAATAGATGGCATTTGCACAAAGGATGTCTAAACTAAGCAAATGACATATTTGATGTATAATGTAAGCAATGCAAGGCACCATATGCATGATATAACCAACATTATCATGCCAAGTTAGAGCGAAGACCTCAAGGGGGTAAATAGGAGTGGTTTTCTCCTTCTGACAGATATCTTCCTCTCGATTACAATCCGAAATGGGTGGAGGGGGGCTGCCTTTGCGCCTACCATGGAGCGACGTTTGGATGAAATTTGATTGCCACGCAAGGCTCGTCTCTTTTGCTCTACATGTTCAGTTCCATTGTTTACAATAACTGTCATGCATAGGAATAAAACTTAGTGAGATTATGTAAGGAGTGCATGCAGAAATCCAGAGTGATGGTAGCAACCTGTGGATAGACCCAAAACCAATAATAGTAGGCAGATAATGGCTTCAGTTAAAAAATACAGATAATGGCTTCTTTACTGTTTGTTTCCCACCCAACATGAAACTGATAGTAGACACCAGAGATTAACCAGATAGTAGATAGATACTATTGATTGCGGCCCCAATATGTACCCCACAACCATTTAAAAACTCAAGTTTGACCATTAGTTTGGAGCTGACTCAGAGTCTAATCGGTGAACAGGACGATAAAGTAGCATGTAATATTACGATGCATAACGTAAGTAGACACGAAAGAGTGCAACCTCTCTTTTGGACCCGTGTAGCCCTCGAGGTCATCTGCTCGGTTGATGATGGTAATGCAGTTATCATGGCTGCCGGCGGTGGGGAAGAAGATCTGAGGCGGCGAAAGACAGTCCGGAGGTCGGATCCCTGCTGTGCTGGACCCTTCTGTCGTTGGAGCAGCTGAGCTGGGGTGGACGACGGCGCAACAGGAGAGGGACAAACCACGCAAGGTATTCTTTGACAACTATCTGGAAGATAAGTAATTCTGTAAGGGCTCGTTTGAATTGGAGGATTCCAACAATGCAGGGATAGGAAATAGACAGGAATAGGATAGGAATGCACGTGCAAAATAGAGAATTTAAAAACACAGGATTTCTGCCAATCTGGGTGTTTGATTCAAAAGAATTGGAACATGACATGATGCAAAGAAGCATGGTGAGATTAAGTCAAACCACAAGAAAATGTACAGTTATAATGCTATTATGCTACTATCTCTTAGTCTTGTGCTTCATGAATAGGAATTTGAAAAGGAGGACCAGTGGAAATTAAAATTCCTATAGTTTTTCTTTCAAGGAGACACTAAATGAACAAATCCTACAGTTTTCCTTTGCTCCATTCCTTTGAACCAAATTCATAAATAGTAGTACCATAGGAAACTTTCCAATTCCGATGTTTTTCATTCACTTATCCTTTCAAGCACTAGCGATTCTAGTAGGTAGGCTTGAGCAAGGAAAAGCCTACACTAAAAAAATGTTTTTGTGCTACTTCTATTACTTTGGACCTAGGCCACTGCCCTACTAGCTCAACTCCCAAGCTCATCGACAAATGCACAGCTCAAACACGCAGAGATAAATAATGATGACGTTTCCATCACGGATAGCTAAGTTGCCTGGTACCTCACTGCTTGTCATATAGTAGGATAAAATAATCGTATTTCATGTTACTACGTGTGCTCAGTGGACAATATATATAACATGTAGAGTAAAAAAGAGATGCAACAAGTGTACAACCTCTTTGGCGAAGCCATGTCGATCTCAGCGTGATTGGATTGGCCGGTGAGGATGCTCCGGCTGACTTGGTTGTCAGAGGAGGGGTAGGCGTCTGGAGATGGAGCCCGAGGTACAGCTCCGCTGTGATGGAGGGTTTCGTTGTTGGAGCAGCTCCGGTGAGTTGTATGACGCTGAGGCTGAAGCAGGACAAGAGAGACAATGTTAACCTGAGTGGAATTCTAATAGCATCTCCAATAGATGACGTAAAATACATAACCACAAAGTGCTAGATGTAAAATACATCAGCCACTCATCTCTGAACTTAACTGTCGAAACTGAACTTAACTGTCAAAACTGAATTTTGCTCTCGAAACTGAACGCACTAGAGGTGAGGCTACACGTTAGTTGACTGACTTTTTCATCTCTGGTCAGTCGATTTTACAGCCGTTGGATATGAAATCAAGGGCCTGCAGTTCATCTTCAACCTCCACCCCCCGAGCCGCTAGCCCCCATCGGCCAAACAGCCGCCCCCCGCCGCCTGCGGCTGGCGGTGTGCCGCCTCGCCTGCCCCGAAAACACTCCTCACCGCTGGTCCTCCGCCGCCCCGGCCATCCCTCTAGTCCCCACCGTGACGAGCTTTTTCTCCGACGATCCCCACGCCACCGCCCCACCATCACCCCCACCCTGAACACTAAGATAGATAGTGGGGTACCTCTCCGGCGAGCCCCCCTCCCCGCTGCGGCTGGTTCTTCCTTAACTCTGGCAAGCCCCCCCCCCCCACCCCCTGAAAATTGACTGACCCAAAAGTCGATTCAGTCGATGGAAGTGTAGCTTAATCGGAGCAGCATCGCAAGCAAGAGCAAGAGGGAGAACAGCAGCGCGAGCAAGAGCAATAGCAAGAGTAGGCCAGGCAGGGGACCGAGAACAAGAGCAGAGCCGCAGTGCGAGTGAAAGCTAAAGCAGCAGCAGATCCTAATGATGTGGACGTCGCCGCCGAGGGAGCGGCACCATGGAGGAAGTAGCTGGCAATGCCACTGTGGATGGAGCCTCGCCGTGTCGGCTCGGGACCGAGTGTCGACAGCACCGTGAGATCGAACCAAGAAGAAAATGTGGCGATTAGTGTACAACCTCTTTGGTGGCGCCGATTAGGCCGCAGCTTCATCCGAGGAAACGATGATGATGATGCTCTTCCGGTGGTGCAGGTGAAGTCGGCGGTGTGGGAATGGAGGTGGCACCAAAGATGAGGGGAACATCGGGGCAGCTCCTTGGAGGTGGAGGACGGGGTGGCTGAACCGGCGGGACCACCAGTTCAATGACGGATCCTCATCCGGTACGGTGTATGAGGGACGTCGAGGTGTTGCTGTGGACGACATCGTCAGGGAAGGGGCTCCGGCTGGGTGGCGGACGGAGGAGGGTCAGGGGCTTCGCGGTTTTCGCGGCGTCGGTGTACGAATGGGTGGGCGGATGGGATGGGAGTGGGGAACCATGGGTTAGGGACGGGCTTGTCCAAAATGTGGAGTAAGTTATGAAAGTACCCCCACCGATTTGAGGCAGTTCTTTTGGTTCAGGGGTATCACGGGCATTTTGCGTGTCGGGATTTCACATGAGGTGGGAGTTTTCGCGCGTGCTGTAATTTTCAAATAACAAGGCGCGGGTTGAGATGGAGGGTGTTGTCAGAGCACAACGAGACAAAGATTTGTCTTAAATATTTCGGGCTAGAAAGGCGCGGGTTGAAATTTCCGGATAAGCCTAACGTGTACTGTACCAAATCAATTCACACTACAAATGTCATTCAAAACTTTGAATTCATGTTATGTTCAATTAAAATATTTCGTTACGTGTATAATGCATGCAACCTACTATTCAAATGAACGTTTTAGTGCATTCCAAACGTATATACTACCGCTTCAATATGAACTAAATTTGAATTTGTTTCTCTATTTGAATAAGATCTACAATAATGATTGTTGTGAAGTCAAACCATTTGATTCGTTTCTGTATTTTAATAAGATCTACAATCATCATTATTGTCAGTCAAACCATCGTTTGTGTATTATCTTCATAGCACACCACATTATTAGTCTCGAGTTACATATGAATTATGTGTACTATATGAAGTCAAACTCGATTTTTTGAATCCACTTTATGTTCATTTCAAACCACAGTACATTTCAAGCTCTAGCTAGATCTTCATATTCTAAACCATGTCTCATATGTATAATGTGTTTATCACATAATGTATGGTGCCCCGCCCCCTACGCCTACAAGTATTTAGATGTGAGTTGCAAACACCACACATTACCACAAATTCAAAAAAATGTGAGAATGTTCGATATATAGTATTGTTTAGACTGTTCGATATTTCGTTGTAAGCTGCAAACGCCACACATTATCACAAATTCAAATAAAATGTGAGATTGTTCGATGTATAGTATGGTTTAGATTGTTCGACATTTAGCTATGAGTTGCAAACGCCATGCAACATGTGCAAAAACACAACACGCGTATCACTGCTATATTCATGCATGCATATGTTTATAACACTATGATCCCCTATTCAAATATATGAATCCACTTTCATATCAAATTATGATTTTGTTAGTCTCTTACACCCACACAATCATGTAACCTTTGTAGCTACCACTAACTTTCTGTTGTGCATGCACACGCCCTCCTCGGCCTCCCCCTCCCTCAGCATTCTATCCATCGCACACATTCATTTTTTTTCTTTAGGTCGTTCTCCCAGACTCTCCACAACTCCTTTCCGACACACACCGATCGATAAACCTCTCCAGCGATGTCTGCCTACAACATACACATGCACCTTCAATCTCCTCCTTTATGTGTCATTGCCTCGTGTCTCTCATACGGTCCCACACACGTGTAAAATCTCGCCCCTCTTTTCATCGATCTCACAACCGCACACTCCTCCCCCTATCTAGCTAGTAGCTGGGCCTCTCGCACCACCTCCTAGCTCCATTCTCTCTGTATATCCATCTCGCTGGGCCTTATTTGCCTCTAACGAATGGACGTACACCGACCGATCTCCCGCTATACATATAGCTAGCTAGGTCCTTATAACTTGTTTTTCCCCACGCGTCGATCGATCTACCTCATTAGTTATGTCTCTCCCTTCCTCCGACAAACAACAACTGAGCTACCGATCTAGTTAGGTTTGCTTACCAAACACATGGTTCCCCTTCATCATCCATGGATGCGTCCTAGCAGAGCTATCACGCACAGGCACACACAGAAACACATCCCCACTCTTATTGATAATATTGCAGTTCCACCCTCATTTTGTCTAGTAGGCCTCTCCCACCATCTTCGAGAAGCAACTCCATCACCCATCCAGCACTCTACCCCTCTCCCTCCCTCTCTCTCCTCTCTCTCTCTATCCCATCCTATTTTCCATCCTTCAGTTATGTGTTGATGTTGACCGATCTCCCTCAATGCAGGCTGGGTCTCTCCTTCTCAACACATATACGAGTCATTCTACCTCTATAGTTAGGCCTCTGCCTACCCCTCCCCCCTCACACACAAACACACCGATACATCGAGCGCTCTAGTCATGTCTCCCTCCCACGCACAAACTTGACATGTGCCCTCTGACGTTCTGGTAGGTCGGTCACCCTATATCTTCGACTTGCAGACACACACAATTTCGACGGCTCTCTTCATCGATCTTGCACCCACCCACTTAATCCTCTCTTCGACTCTATCGATATCTATGACCCCTCCCTCTCTTCTCGTGTATCGCCTGGCCCTCTATATATGATATGGATAGGCCTCCATTTCCCACACATTGCATGCAAAAATTTGTTTGAGATGTCATCGACACATATTCCCACAAATACATTCACAAAATCACCCCACCCCCCTCCCAAAACAAAAAACACTCACGTACGCACACGCCATCTGTCTAGGTTTGTATCTCTCTCACACACACCAACGTAGGTGGGAGGTGTGCACAAAGAGAAGAGGTGCACGCACGGCGCACGTACTCCCGTCTCTTTCCCAACCACACCCGCACGGGTACACGGTGGAGCTCATTTCTGTATAAATAGGCAGCCCACGTGGTAATTTGACACGTGCACTAGTTGTCCACTTGATGGAGGGATGATCGTCTACCACGGGTGAACAAACAAATTGCGACTTGACGTGTTATGTTAAAAAAGAGGCAAACCATGTGGGGCCTACCTTAGACGCAAGGCTCTATACATTGGAGTACTTTTGATGTGTCCCATCAACTCCCAGAACAAGGAGAAGCTTGCTTAGTACGCTGTCTCCCCCGCCCACGGGTGCGGTGGCTCGCAGGATGAAGTGAAGCTTGCTTACTAGTAGTAGTACTATACGCCTTACGCCCGCTCCATCGCCCACGCACGCGGTGGCTCGCAGGACAAGGAGAAAATTTTACTACTCCCTCCGTTTACTCCTCGTCCCTACCTTGGTTAGAGAGATTATCATATTGTTTGGAATATATATGTCCTTTAGTAGATTTCAATATGAACTACTAGTACATACTCCAAACACTGATCTATATAGACGTATTTTAGAGTGTAGATTCACTCATTTTGCTCCATATGTAGTCCATATTGAAACGGACGTAATAGTACGCACTCTCCCTCGCCCCTCCACCCTCACCCACGTGGTGGACGTGCAGCAATTCATTCGGTCTCATATAGCCAGAATGATATATACTGCAGTACCATTATTGCTCGACTTCCCGAAGAGGCGAAGAGCCAATCGCAAGGTTAATATTTTGGAGATGCCAAGCGCAAGGTTTATAGGAGAACGAGTAGTAGGTGCCGCTTCATTTATAAATAAAGTTTTTTTCTTCAGTGGCATGCACGCAATATAATAGGTTCATATGGAGAGAAAAGGAAACCGCTCCACTATATACATAGTCAGGATGGGTCAGCCTACACGGTTGCTTGTTGGCGTTGCTCTCTTCACACTCTCTCGCACAAAATAACTGTGGACACATCTCTAACATCCCGGCGGATCACGTCCACCGGGGGAAGGGGTGGATGCTTAGTGTAGATGTGGTCGCCGTTGCTGACAGCGAAAACCCATTGTCGGCACGTCTCGACCAGGGTCCCCATCGTTCTCTCTCACAAAGTCGGTGAGGTTGCCTTCGTCCCTTGCTCACTACCACGACGTGGGCAGTTGCCGCCTTCCGCCGCCCTCCTCAAGGTTGAGCTACGTCCCGACATCCCTCATGTACAACTCCCTTTATAGCCGGCTTGCACCACTGCTCCAGCTGCCCATATCACTCCATGTGGATATTTCTCTACTTCTTTGCCCCGCACATATCTCTACTGGCTTCTATGTACTGTATTTGTGATGAGTTTATGTCTCATCAACTAGTCCTAGTAATCTTATTCTAATCACGCTTCTTCAATTTCTTTGCCACAAGGATGATCATCTCGATTTTGGTGAAACTGCACAAAATGCTCCGATGGTTAAAGGGTTGCCAAATTCATTACTTGGGAAGCTCGAACATTGCCAGCAAATTAAAACCTGGATAGGGTTTACGGTTCAAGGGCTAGGGACTGTATGGATCGTTTTTTTTCTTTAGTTGCCTCTGTTCCAAAATAAGTGTCAACTTTAGTAGTAGTACAACTTTTTACTAAAAGTTTGCATAAAGTTGAGACACTTATTTTGGAATGGAGGGAGTACATATTTGCTATGATCTTTCAATCATTGAGATGCAATAGCAAGCATGTTAGTCTCCTTTGTATTTGATGAAATGTTGCAACGGGCAACCTTGGACGCAAGATACATGTAACAGAAGCTGGAAGCTTCATAGCATTGTACAAATTTATCTCGCTGATAAATTACAGTACGTACTATACTAGTACTTCCTCCTTTCCTAAATATAAGTCTTTGTAGAGATTTCACCATGAACCACATACAGATGTATATAGATGCATTTTAAGTCTAGATTTATTTATTTTGTTCTGTATGTAGTCCACCTAGTGGAATCTCTACAACGACTTATATTTAGGAACGGAGGGAGTACTATGTAAGGAGTTAGGTGTCGCACGGTGTCCAGCAAATATGGTGATAGTGTGAGGTGGGCCATGTAATCACTGAGCCTGCGTGTTTTCACTACTCTTGCACTCCTCTGCTGTTAGAATGGAGAAAATTGTAATCTAGTAGTACCTCCTTTCACCGAAAGCATGGGACATCCAACATTCCTACCACCTCAGTAATAATGACCAATGAGCCGTCATATCACATAGACCCAGCAGTAAGTTGGACGGACGAAGCAACCATCACTCTTGAATCCGCTTCTCCCTTCAACGCAGGTGCCAGTGAGAGGTCGCGTTTGCTCTGCCCGGGCATGAATGCGGCACCGATTCTTTGGAGCGGCGTTGACCGTTTGAGGCAGGAAGCGCGCGCGGGCGATGGAGGGGCTTTGGGTGGGCCAGGTTAGTCAGGAGCAGGTGTGGCAGCTGTCCGCCTGTCCCTACCGGATGCCCAGAAACGAGAGGATGCACCGACTCGCGCGGCTAAAATCGTACACTACACACCATCTCTCTATAGAAGTAGGTCGATCTGTCGCTCTCTCTAACACACACATGATGTTAAACACACACACACACACACACAGACGCACCCACACGCACACACAGGTTCATAGAATAGGAAAATCATGCGAGTGCGAATCCACAGGAAGTGAGATACAAATGGAGTACGTACAAGAAGAGAAGAGGTGACTAATATTCCACCAAACCTGGACTGAGGAGTAGTACTCCCTCCGTCTAGGTGTTAAGTCATCTTACGGAAATCAGATATTCCCAAAATGTTTAGGCGTCGTCCATTAACTTCGCATCTCAATCCCCTCCTGGCCTCGTTGCTAGCGAGCGTTGTTACTTAGGGAGCATTTGGATCCTTAGCAAGAACAGCTTATAGCATAGCTGGGCAAGGTTAGGCGTTTGGAACTGTTGAAATATGCTTGCTTTTGTGGGCCAGCTAGCTTGGGTGGGCTAGAAAAACCTTGCTAGCTTAGGACAGCCAGATCGGCTCGCTTCCGATGGCAAACTTCGCCTAGTAGTTACGTAGACTAGTAACATATGCATGTTACTAGTCCAAGTTACTCACCCACTATGACCAACCTAATCAATGTAACCAAACGCTCCTTACTCTGCCTTGTTATCTCCCCCGGAAACCCAATGCATGGAGCGCAACTAAGTGTTGATCATTACAGAAATCAAAGTCGGCTTGCATGCAAGTTAATACGTGGCCCTACATGGTAGCTAAAACAGCATCTCTTAGTTGTTTGGATTAATTGTTGCGTTTATAGACAGAAATCAGGGCTTTGATTAGAGCAATGACCTGTCAAGTTTCTCCTTCTCCTCCAATCTGCGTGCACCTTGGTCCCGCTGCACCTTCTAACGTGACTTATTACACCTAGATGGAGGGGTTAGTACGACATACGGTGGCACACTGACTTAGGTCGAATACAAGTGCCCAAAATTGTGTGCATGTTATAATAAGGATTCACTTAAAATAGTACGTGAGCGAACAGAGGGATCAATTGGACAGTGTTCACGAGCAGTAGCTAGATGTGTGAGGTAAGATACACCGCTGGCGCTTTTAATTTTTCTTATTAGTTTGTTTGTTTCACCCTCTGACTGGTGGGACCCAGCGTACTACATGGAGAGAGGTAAGGTGACTAAGCTACATTATTTCTGCACCACTGTGGATAGTCTTACCACCAAAGCCACATGACACGATTATGATTTAAATCCCAATGACTCCCACACACACACACAAAAAAAATGGCATGCTTGTCACATGAATGCAGGAATGTATAAAAGGTTGTTTTCTTGAACATAATGGGAGGGTTGTGTAGCTGGTTAGCCTGCTCGCTCATCAAACTTGAGGTCTCTGGTTCGATAACTATGCTTGAGCATAATTTGTGCCAGGAGGATTCTTTGACTGGTCAAACTGGATGGATACGGAGCTATACGATCTCGTAGTGACCGTATAATCACCTCATCACGTATAAGCTGCAGCCTCGGCGCTTGTTTTCTAGGGTTTGCACTCTTCACACTCTCTATCCAGTATATATATCCACGCTGGAGCCTCAGCGCTTGTATTTGCTCTCTTCACACTCTCACCCTCTCCAAACCTAAACAAGACTTTGTTGGCCTCTCTCTCTCCGCTCACTACTGGTCAAAGAGCCAGCGGGATCCGTCCGCCGAGAAGGAAGGAGGCTTAACGCTATCGCCGTTGGTGAGGGAGGGAATCTACTACCGGCGTAGCTGTTCACTTTCACCCAGCGGCGGCGCGGGAGGACCTCCGACTCCTTCTTCTTCGCCGCCATACATAGTGTGGGCCGAACGGCCTCTGGTCACCCACCAAACCACACCCCAAGAACCTTAAGGTATAATTTACTTATTCCACATGCATTGCTCTAGCTGCATGTGGGGTTTTTCGCTTTTGCACTCGAATCTAGGTGTTGGATCAAACAGGAAAGTAGTGGGGAAAGTTTTATAGCATGAATCTAGGACGTGGTTCAAAGAGGAAAGGAATGGTTGCAAACCCATTCATATTTTATTATTGAATTATACCTACTATATTCTAACTTCACCAAGGCTTATACCCCAGATAGAATCCATAGATTCATTAAAACAAGCAATCAGCGCAATAAAAACTAAATCTGTCAAAAACAGAACAGACTGTATAGATCTGAATTATCGTCATACTTCTATAACTCTAAAAATTCTGAAAATTTAGGATAATGTGTGTCGGATTACGGGTTCCGCAAACCCTTGTAAGGTTTGAACTCTGGGGTGCGTGCGGAGATCTCAACCTACCCAGCCTGCCTAATCGCGATCCTCCTAAGCCTAGCGCGACGAGCTCGAAGAGACAAAGAGACCTAGCGGTTTATCCTGGTTCGGGCCACCTTGCAGTGTAATACCCTACTCCAGCGTTTTGGTGGATTGCCTCGAAGGGCTGAGGATGAACTAGTACAGTGGATGAGCTGGCCTTAGGAGGTGAGGTGTTCTTGAGCCCAAGAGAGCTGGTGAGGTAGTCGGGTGAGAATGTATCTGATCTCCGGTGAGTTGTGAACTACATGTCCCTCTATGGTGGTGGCTAGTCCTATTTCTAGAGGCCTTGGTCCTATTCCCAAATGTTGGCGGGAAGGGATCCCACAATGGACGGATTTGATAGGGGACAAGTAGTACAACTTATCCTGACAAAAGTAGTCTCCGCCTGCGAAACGCCCCTAGTCGTGACGTTGCGGTGGGCTCGATGATGACCTCCGTCCTGCCGTCCTGGCGGTCTTGGTCTTCTTGCACCAGAATGGAAACCTTTGGCAAATTCCTTGGGACTCCGCGCCTGCGGCTTGCCTCCCTTGCACCAAAGTGGAAACTGGTGCTTTGCGCCCGCTGGCTTTCGCCTGGCCTTGGTCATCATGGCTCATGTCAGCTGAGCCTCATGAGGTACACCTTGCATAGAACTCTCCACCCCTCGGGAGCCAGCCTGAAGAGGCCGATCACCTCGGGGGTCTTGGTGTCATCCGCCTCGTGAGGCTTGGCTCCTAGCGAGGGTCTTGAGCTACTAATGTAGAAGCTAGGTCATACCAGGCCGTCGAGGGAGCCATGTTGTGGGCCACAGGCAGGCAAGTCTAGATACACCCATATCCAGAATGCCGACAGTAGCCCCCGGGCCCAAGGAGGGCTCGGACTTGGCTTCCAGGCGAAGCTAAAGGGTAAGTGCGGAGCGCCGCGGGCCCTAACCGCCTGAGGCCTTGATGACGCGTGGCGATTGATGGGACGTGGGCGTCTCCACTTCCCCACACTGCCTCGGCAACTGTTCGACTTGACGGAATGATGCAGCATGCAGAAGATCATCATGGTGCGAGGTCGTGGAGGCTGGCGGTTGGCCTTCCTTGGCTATAAATGAGGGGGCGTGGCAGAACCCCCCCCCCCCTCGTCGCTCCTTCATCTTCCTGCCGCCTGGTTCTTCTCTTTCTTGCTTCCATGGCGCCGATCAGGAGGTTCTCAGCGGCCGAAAAGGGGAAGGCCCCTAGGGAGGGACCTGATCCTCTCCCGCCGAAGAAGCGACTCCGCCTCCCTCATGACGCCAGCGTGGTGCGATAGGTGGCCAGGCCTTGGCAATTGAGGCCTCCGCCTGGCTTCCCCCTCCAAATATATGCCCGTGCTCGGGGTTAAGTTGTGCGCCATCGAGCAGTCCCCAACAATGGTTGTCGGGCCGCCGTTGCCTTACCGACCGCGCCATGGACTCACGCCGAGGGCAGCTCGCGCGAGTTTGTGGTGTGGGCGGCAATGCCTCCCGACTCCTGGATCCAGCTCCCGAGGTTCATCGCCAGCGAGCTGGCTCCGAGGGGGCCGCTTGAGTTGTGGCTGCAGCACGCTGGATGCTACAGCCTGGCCACCGGGGCTGGTACTATAAAAAAATACACTTCCATGATGATACGTGTTTGTCACAGTAGGTTACGTTTTCTGTCATGCATGTACATCCATGATGATTTTATGACAGAATCAAGATAGTCATACATGTGCTGTCGTAGAACTGTTCCATGACATTACCAAAATTATCATCACTAAAGTGTCCACTTCCATGATGATAAATCGCGCGTCACAGAATTTCTTTCGTCAAGGGTGAGAAACACGTGGCATTGATACGTCTCCAACGTATCTATAATTTATGAAGCCTTCATGCTATTTTATTATCTGTTTTGAATGATTACGGGCTGTATTATACACTTTTATATTACTTTTGGGACTAACCTATTAACCGGAGGCCCAGCCCATATTGCTGTTTTATTGCCTGTTTCAGTATTTCGAGGAAAAGGAATATCAAACGGAGTCCAAACGGAATGAAACCTTCGGCAACGTGAATTTTTCGAAGAATATGATCCTGGAGACTTGGAGTCCACGTCAGAAGATCCTCGAGGAGGCCACGAGATAGGAGGGCCCCCCTACTGGGCGCGCCCCCCTGTCTCGTGGGCCCCTCGAGCACCTCCCGACCGACTTCTTTCGCCTATATAAGCCTACGTACCCTAAAAACATCGAATATCAAGATAGATCGGGAGTTCCACCGTCGCAAGCCTCTGTAGCCACCAAAAACCTCTCGGGAGCCCGTTCCGGCACCCTGCCGAAGGGGGAACCCATCACCGGTGGCCATCTTCATCATCCCGGCGCTATCCATGACGAGGAGGGAGTAGTTCACCCTCGGGGGTGAGGGTATGTACCAGTACCTATGTGTTTGATCTCTCTCTCTCGTGTTCTCTCTATGGCACGATCTTGATGTATCGCGAGCTTCGCTATTATAGTTGGATCTTATGATGTTTCTCACCCCTCTACTCTCTTGTGATGAATTGAGTTTTGCCTTTGAAGTTATCTTATCGTATTGAGTCTTTACTTTGAGAACACTTGATGTATGTCTTGCCGTGTTTATCTGTGGTGACAATGGGATATCACGTGCCACTTGATGTATGTTTTGGTGACCAGCTTGCGGGTTCCGCCCATGAACCTATGCATAGGGGTTGGCACACGTTTTCTTGACTCTCCGGTAGAAACTTTGGGGCACTCTTTGAAGTACTTTGTGTTGGTTGGATGAATTTGAGATTGTGTGACGCATATCGTATAATCATGCCCACGGATACTTGAGGTGACAATGGAGTATCTAGGTGACATTAGGGTTTTGGTTGATTTGTGTCTTAAGGTGTTATTCTAGTACGAACTCTTGAATAGATTGATCCGAAAGAATAACTTTGAGGTGGCTTCGTACCCTACCATAATCTCTTCGTTTGCTCTCCGCTATTAGTGGCTTTGGAGTGACTCTTTGTTGCATGTTGAGGGATTGTTATATGATCTATCTATGTTATTATTGTTGACAGAACTTGCATTAGTGAAAGTATGAACCCTAGGCCTTGTTTCCTATCATTGCAATACCGTTTACGCTCACTTTTATCATTAGTTACTTTTCTGTTTTTATTATTTCAGATTACAAAAACCTTTATCTACCATCCATATTGCACTTGTATCACCATCTCTTCGCCAAACTAGTGCACCTATACAATTTACCATTGTATTGGGTGTGTTGGGGACACAAGAGACTCTTTGTTATTTGGTTGCAGGGTTGCTTGAGAGAGACCATCTTCATCCTACGCCTCCTATGGATTTATAAACCTTAGGTCATCCACTTGAGGGAAATTTGCTACTGTCCTACAAACCTGTGCACTTGCAGGCCCAAGAACGTCTACAAGGAGAATCTTTTTGTTTCTTGTTTTATCACTAGTTTAGTTTATAAAAGAAAACTACTAAAAAATGGAGTTAAGCTTGTCTCATACGCTTCGTCTTTTTAATATCTTTCGTGAGTATGATGAAAAGGAAAATTGTGCTCAAGTGCTAGAAGAAGAATTACATAGAATGCTTGGCATGAAAAATGTGAATGATGAGAATGATTGCAATGTTGTTAGTATGAATTCCTTGAATATTCATGATGCTAATGATATGCAAAGCCACAAGCTTGGGGAAGCTATGTTTGATGAATATGATATGTTTAGTCCCCCAAGTTTTGATGAGAAAATTTATTTTGATGATAGCATGCCTCCTATTTATGATGATTATATTGATGAAAGTGGGTTTGGAAGAGTGTCAACTTTAGGAAGTAGTGATCCCACTATTTTGGATGATGTTGAATCTTATTGAGATGAATATGAAAGTGGATTTGGAAGAGTGTCAACTTTATTTAGTGATGATTCCACTATCCTGGAGGAGGTTTCAATCGATTATGATGAGAACGAAGTTGCTACTTATGATGATTATTGTGATGAAACTTATGCTATAAAAAGTAGTGATGATTATATTTACAAATCTTGTCATGATTATGATTACCCTTTTTCTGAACATTACTCTTTTAATGTGGAAACAATTTTTAGTGTTCAAGTCTTTTATGATACTCCCACTATTCCGAATGAGAAGAATTTTGCTTATGTGGAGAGTATGTAAAAATTCTATGCTCGTAGATCATGAAAAGAATGCTTTAGGTGCTTGTTATATTGTTGAATTCATTCATGATGCTACTGAAAATTATTATGAGGGAGGAATATATGCTTGTAGGAATTGCAATAATGTCAAGTTTCCTCCCTATGTGTTGAAAATCTTGAAGCTATGCTTGTTTTACCTTCCTATGCTTGTTGATTATTGTTCCCATAAGTTGTTTGCTCACAAAATCCCTATGCATAGGAAGAGGGTTAGACTTAAATGTGCTAGTCATATGCTTCATGATGCTCCCATTATGTTTCAATTCTTATCTTTTATGTGAGCATCATTGTCATCATCATGCCTAGCTAGAAAGGCGTTAAAGAAAAACACTTGTTGGGAGACAACCCAATATTTATCCTTACTGTTTTTGTGTGTTCACATGATTATGCTACTGTAGTAATCATGTTTTATAGTTTTTGTTTCAATAAAGTGCCAAGTAAGACCTTTAGGATAGCTTACGGTGATAGTTGTGTTGATCCTGCTGAAAATCAGAAAATTGTGCACCCAGTAAATTAGTTTTGTTAATTCACAGAAACGTGATTTTGATCTGATTCTTTTTTCTCTGGATTAGCGCACGAATTTCTTAGGACTTCCTAATTTGGTAGAATTTGTGGAGTTCCACAAGTATACGTTTGATACAGATTACTATAGACTGTTCTGTTTTTGACAGATTCTGTTTTCTATGTGTTGTTTGCTTATTTTGATGCATCTATGGCTAGTATTAAGTGGTATGAACCATAGAGAAGTTAGAATACAGTAGATATTACACCCATATGAATTGATAATGAGTTCATAACAGTACCTAAGTGGTGGTTTTATTTTCTTACACTAACGGAGCTTACGAGTTTTCTATTGAGTTTTGTGTTGTGAAGTTTTCAAGTTTTGGGTAAAGATTCGATGGACTATGGAATAAGGAGTGGCAAGAGCCTAAGCTTGGGGATGCCCCGGGATGGCATCCCCTCTTTCGTCTTTGTTCATTGGTAACTTTACTTGGAGCTATATTTTTATTCGCCACATCATATGTGTTTTGCTTGGAGCGTCATTATCTTTTGTTAGTATTTGCTTGCTGTTATTTAGAATAATGTTTTGCATCTTTAGTTTCAATAAAAATGTCAAGGATATCCTTAACCATGCTTACTTTGCTAGTATACATGTTGCTGTTTGAAAACATAAAGTTTACCACTGTTGCAAACATTCCCTAGAAAAGTCAGAGCATGATATAATGTTGAAACTTTTTGCATAATGAGATCTGATAAATTTACTACAGTGGGAATTTTATTTCATAATTTTTGGAGTTAGGGAAGTATGATGAATCTTCCATTCTTTACAGACAGTACTGTTTTGGCAGATTGCTGTTATGTTTGCATTGTTTGCATATGTTTGCTTGTTTAATGATTCTATTTGAGGATAGGAGTATTAAATATGCAGAGGCATTTAGTATGCAATGTTGAATAATAATTTTAGTAATTTATTACAGTAGAAAATGATAAGTTTTTGCATTGGTTTATACTAACCTATCTCACGAGTTCTTGTTGAGTTTGTTGTGGATGAAGCTTTTGATAAAAAGAAGAAACCATGATATGAGAGGAATTAAGGAGACACAAAAGTTCAAGCTTGAGGATGCCCAAGGCACCCCAAGATAATATTTCAAGAAGTCTCAAGCATCTAAGCTTGGGGATGCCCCAGTAGGCATCCCACCTTTCTTCTTCAACAACTATCGGTTAGTATTGGTTGAGCCTAAGTTATTGCTTCTTCACATGAGTTGTGCTATCCTTGCAATGTCATTTTATTTTGTTTTGCTTGCTGTTTGATTAGAGTACCAAGATCCAAAATTCTTAAATGAGAGAGTCTTTGCATAGTTGCATAATTATTTAGCTACTCATTGATCTTCATTTATATATTTTTGGAGTAGTTTTTCATTTACTCGTGTGCTTCACTCATATCCTATGAGTAAATTGTTGAATGAGTTGATTGTCATAAATCTGAAATTATATATGTTTCATTTGCTTATCCCATGGGGAGTTATGACTTCACATCTAAGAAGTAGAGGTTGTAAATTTATTGAAGGTTAGCAAGCATCGTATTGGTCATTTGAACAATTCATGAAAGAATATTGAAGGAAGAGAGATTTCACATATAAATATACTATTGTAAACATCTTTTATAATTGGGGGCACTCATTAAGTATGACATGTTAAAGAGTTGATGTTGGACAAGGAAGACAACGTAATGGTCTATGTTTTCCGACATCTCAGTTAAAGTATATTGTCATGGATCATTCAAACATGTTGAGCTTGCCTTTTCCCCCTCTTGCTAGCCAAATTCCTTGCACCAAGTAGAGATACTACTTGTGCTTCCAAATATCCTTAAACCCAGTTTTGCCATGAGAGTCCACCATACCTACCTATGGATTGAGTAAGATCCTCCAAGTAAGTTGTCATCGGTGCAAGCAATAAAAATTGCTCTCTAAATATGTATGATCTTTTGGTGTGAAGAAAATAGCTTTATACGATCTCTTGTTATGGAAGCAATAAAAGCGACGGACTGCATAATAAAGGTCCATATACAAGTGGCAATATAAAGTGACGTTCATTCACATTAAGATTTTGTGCATCCAACCCTAAAAGCGCATGACAACCTCTGCTTCCCTCTACGAAGGGCCTATCTTTTACTTTATGTCTTTTACTTTTATGCAAGAGTCAAGGTGATCTTCACATTTCCCTTTTTCATTTTATCCTTTGGTAAGCACTTTGTGTTGGGGTGATCCTGATATATATATATATATATATATATATATATATATATATATATATATATATATATATATATATATACATATATATATATACAATTGGATGTAAGCTAGCATGAACTATTATTGTTGACATCACCCAAAGGTGAATACGTTGGGAGGCAACACTATAAGCCCCTATCTTTCTCAGTGTCCGATTGAAACTCCATAACCATTAGTATTGCGTGAGTGTTAGCAATTGTAGAAGACTATATGATAGTTGAGTATGGTGGAGTTTGCTATTCCTGAAAATAAGATGAATTGCAATTGTTTAATGACTAAGAATGAAGTTTGCTAGTTTTCAAGAAAGTTTATGGTCTATGCTTTAACATGTGAATTGCTTCTTACTTGATCTTGAGAAGTTTTATGAGATGAACTACTGTTATGACATATTATCATGCTAGAAAAAGTGATTGAAATTATCATTGAACAAACTTGTGCACCTTCTAGCATTCATACTTCATAAATTCTTTCTTTTATCATTTACCTACTCGAGGACGAGTAGGAATTAAGCTTGGGGATGCTGATACGTCTCCAACGTATCTATAATTTATGAAGCATTCATGCTATTTTATTATCTGTTTTGAATGATTACGGGCTGTATTATACACTTCTATATTACTTTTGGGACTAACCTATTAACCGGAGGCCCAACCCATATTGCTGTTTTATTGCCTGTTTCAGTATTTCGAGGAAAAGGAATATCAAACGGAGTCCAAACGGAATGAAACCTTCGGCAGCGTGATTTTTTGGAAGAATATGATCCTGGAGACTTGGAGTCCACATCAGAAGATCCTCGAGGAGGCCACGAGATAGGAGGGCCCCTCGAGCACCTCCCGACCGACTTCTTTTGCCTATATAAGCCTACGTACCCTAAAAACATCAAATATCAAGATAGATCGGGAGTTCCGCCGCCGCAAGCCTCTGTAGCCACCAAAAACCTCTCGGGAGCCCGTTCCGGCACCCTGCCTGAGGGGGAGCCCATCACCGGAGGCCATCTTCATCATCCCAGCACTATCCATGACAAGGAGGGAGTAGTTCACCCTTGGGGCTGAGGGTATGTACCAGTAGCTATGTGTTTGATCTCTCTCTCTCTCTCTCTCTCGTGTTCTCTCTATGGCACGATCTTGATGTATCGCGAGCTTTGCTATTATAGTTGGATCTTATGATGTTTCTCCCCCCTCTACTCTCTTGTGATGAATTGAGTTTCCCCTTTGAAGTTATCTTATCGGATTGAGTCTTTACTTTGAGAACACTTGATGTATGTCTTGCCGTGTTTATCTGTGGTGACAATGGGATATCACATGCCACTTGATGTATGTTTTGGTGACCAACTTGCGGGTTCCGCCCATGAACCTATGCATAGGGGTTGGCACGCGTTTTCTTGACTCTCCGGTAGAAACTTTGGGGCACTATTTGAAGTACTTTGTGTTGGTTGGATGAATTTGAGATTGTGTGACGCATATCGTATAATCATGCCCACGGATACTTGAGGTGACAATGGAGTATCTAGGTGACATTAGGGTTTTGGTTGATTTGTGTCTTAAGGTGTTATTCTAGTACGAACTCTTGAATAGATTGATCCGAAAGAATAACTTTGAGGTGGTTTTGTACCCTACCATAATCTCTTCGTTTGTTCTCCACTATTAGTGGCTTTGGAGTGACTCCTTGTTGCATGTTGAGGGATTGTTATATGATCTATCTATGTTATTATTGTTGAGAGAACTTGCATTAGTGAAAGTATGAACCCTAGGCCTTGTTTCCTATCATTGTAATACCGTTTACGCTCACTTTTATCATTAGTTACCTTGTTGTTTTTATTATTTCAGATTACAAAAACCTTTATCTACCATCCATATTGCACTTGTATCACCATCTCTTCGCCGAACTAGTGCACCTATACAATTTACCATTGTATTGGGTGTGATGGGGACACAAGAGACTCTTTGTTATTTGGTTGCAGGGTTGCTTGAGAAAGACCATCTTCATCCTACGCCTCCTACGGATTGATAAACCTTAGGTCATCCACTTGAGGGAAATTTGCTACTGTCCTACAAACATGTGCACTTGCAGGCCCAACAACGTCTACAAGAAGAAGGTTGTGTAGTAGACATCAGGCATCCATCGTAAGATAACGCCATTAAGCTATCCGATAACCCGTTAACATCGCCGACCAATTATTATTTTCCACGTGTAAAATCATCATTTGCTGGAGGAAACATGTGTCGGCTCACCGTTGGGACAGATGTCATCCACTCATTGGACAGAAGGCGCCTATGATACGTCGACACGTTGCACGGCCCAACAGAGGCCCATTCCTGTGAAAAGGCCAGCCCGTTTGACTTGGTCAAAAGGTGGCGGGCCGGCCCACAGAAAGCATGTTAACGACCTGTTCGCATATAGCCCATTAATAGCCTGCTAACCAAGGGCCCGTTATGGCCTATCCGAATTAGGCCCAATAGCGTCATCTGGGCCGTCCAATATGATTCCAGCCCATTTTAACTTCCGGCCCATGTATGGCCAATGGCGCCTTTCGAGCCCTTATGAGGCCCTTTGTAACTCTTGGCCCATTAACGGCCCGTGGTGAAACTGGCCTGTAATGAACAGTGTATCACTTTATACCCATTAACAGCCCATTATTCCATTGCCGTTTCCATCCCATGTTATATTTCGGCCTTCTCAGGGCCCATTTATTCCTTGGCTCATTTCCAGCATTCGGTTACTTATGGCCCGTTACTGTCATTTTCTTCTTGTGGGCCAAATTCAGCCCGTGGTTACAGTCGGCCCATTTGTGGCCCGTTAATACGTTGGGTCGTTTTTATAGTGTCATCAAATATGGCCTATTAACGATGGCCTATTATAGTCGGCCCATGAACAGACGATTCCAACTCTAGCCCGTTTACTACCATAATGCGGTCTATTATTGGCCCATGTTTGGCCAATCGATCATAAGGCCCATTGACGATACGGCCAGTAGAAGTCCCATTGTGTCTACGGCCCGTAGAAGGCCCATTGTTTCTGTGGCCTGTAGAAGGCCCATTGTTTCTACGGCCGGTAGGAGGCCCAGTGTCACTATAGTAAATAAGTATACCATGGTTATTGTGGCCTAGTTTTAAAAAATATATTATTGCGGCAACTAGCAAACCGCGGAAAAAGAACTGCAGTGATTACAAGCAAACAAATAAACAAGACAACAAGGAAATAAATAAGCAAGCAACTTATGCTAGGCTATCGAAGTTCGCCACTAATGCAAATATAGGGAACAAAGCAGCATATCATATACACTGGTTGTCAAAGTTGGCGACCAGCGCAAATAAACGCCGCAGCAAAACAAGTCCAGAACTAAAACCACTTCAGAAGATCTCAAGAAACAATATCCTGGGTACCCATAATGCTGGCAAGATGCTTAGCAAGCTTATTAACTTTCTCTTGTTTGGCGCTTAAAACCTCCAGCGCTTGTTGTTGCATCAGAAAGTATGCATCTAAATTTTGCAGGGAGTTCCTCGGTCCTTCAGCTTCCTGTCGCAGCACATCTGATTAATGTCTTTCAACTAGAAGTTGAGACTCAAGAAGACGAACTGATTCAGGCAGCAAGGTCGAAGAGCTTGTGCCAGCAGTAGTGGCCAGTAACTCGAACACTACATCAAGACAGGACTTTTGGGTTCTCTCACTATCGTCAAGATAGTTTTTATCAGCTTTCTAGGAGACCAACAAGGATGTCTCACTATCTTGAACCTTATCTACATTACTTCCTTTACCATTGCATAATGGGGTATTGTTCTCCAATATTTTGTCCACAATCTAAAAGAGAAACAAATAGACACATCACAGGTTTACCATGTTGTATATGAAACTCATTTTGGTAAATGAGTTTAGTAGTAAAGTGGACGTGATAACAGCATGAAACAAACATATATCTATGTACCATGGTCACTTTATGGTCTATATCATTCTAGTTTTTGTTACCAAATCAAGATAGAGAAACAGTTCCAATAATATTTGTTCAAGACAAAGCAGAATAGACAGAATATAAGTGTGGGAAACTATAGAGCAATAACAACACTTGTAATGTGCATGACATGGCAACGTAACTATTTATTAATTGAAACTGAAATCAACATAGAGCAAGTTACAACAGCAAACCAGTTAAAGAAACAGGTTTAAAACATACATGTTGCGCCGTTGGAGTTTCAATTCCATCCTTCAAATTTGAAAATAGTTGGTATGAGTAAATACAGTAATGCGAGAGCAAAGGAGTATTGGACGACCTGATATAATTTACATATAAGATGACTGGCTAAGCAGGATTTCATTGCAAAATTCACATATATGATGCCTGGCTAAACAAGATGGCGTTGCATAATTCACACAAACGATGAATAAACTAAATAGATGGCATTTGCACAAAGGATGTCTAAACTAAGCAAATGACATATTTGATGTATAATGTAAGCACTACAAGGCACCATATGCATGATATAACCAACATCATCATGCCAAGTTAGAGCGAATATCTCAGGGGGTAAATAGGAGTGGTCTTCTCCTTTTGACAGATATCTTCCTCTCAATTACAATCCAAAATGGGTGGAGGGGGCTGCCTTTGCACCTACCATGGAGCGACGTCTGCATGAAATTTTATTGCCACGCAAGGCTCGGCTCTTTTGATCTACATGTTCAGTTCCATTGTTTACAATAACTGTCATGCATAGGAATAAAACATAGTTTGATTATGTAAGGAGTGCATGCAGAAATCCAGAGTGATGGTAGCAACCTGTGGATAGACCCAAAACCAATAATAGCAGGCCGATAATGGCTTCAGTTAAAAAATACAAATAATGGCTTCTTTACTGTTTGTTTCCCACCCAACATGAAACTCATAGTAGACACCAGAGATTAACCAGATAGTAGATAGATACTATTGATTGCGGCCCCAATATGTACCCCACAACCATTTAAAAACTCAAGTTTGACCATCAGTTTGGAGCTGACTCAGAGTCTAATCGGTGAACATGACGATAAAGTAGCATGTAATATTAAGCGATGCATAACGTAAGCAGACACGAAAGAGTGCGACCTCTCTTGCGGACCCATGTAGTCCTCGAGGTCATCTGCTTGGTTGATGATGGTAATGCAGTTTTCATGGCTGCCGGCGGCGGGGAAGAAGATGTGAGGCAGCGAAAGACAGTCTGGAAGCCGGATCCCTGCTGTGCTGGACCCTTCTATCGTTGGAGCAGCTGAGCTAGGGTGGACGACGGTGCAATAGGAGAGGGACAAACCATGCAAGGTATTCTTTGACAACTATCTGTAAGAGAAGTAATTCTGTAAGGGCTAGTTTGAATTGGAGGATTCCAACAATGCAGGGATAGAAAATAGACAGGAATAGGATAGGAATGCACGTGCAAAACAGAGAATTTTAAAACACAGGATTTCTGCCAATCTGGGTGTTTGATTCACAAGAATTGGAAGATCATAGGATGCAAAGAAGCATGGTGAGATTAAGTCAAACAACAAGAAAATGTACGGTTATAATGCTATTATGCTACTATCTCTTAGTCTTGTGCTTCATGAATAGGAATTTGAAAAGGAGGACCAGTGGAAATTAAAATTCCTACAGTTTTTCTTTCAAGGAGACACTAAATGAACAAATCCTACAGTTTTCCTTTGCTCCATTCCTTTGAACCAAATTCATAAATAGCAGTACCATAGGAAACTTTCCAAGTCCTATGTTTTGCATTCACTTTTCCTTTCAAGCACTGGCGATTCTAGTAGGCAGGCTTGAGCAAGGAAAAGCCTACACTAAAAAAATGTTTTTGTGCTACTTCGATTACTTTGGACCCAGGTCACTGCCCTACTAGCTCAACTCCCAGGCCCATCAACAAATGCATAGCTCAAACGCGCAGAGATAAATAATGATGGCGTTCAAGAGAGTCCATCACGGATAGCTAAGTTGCCTGGTACCTCACTGCTTGTCATATAGTAGGATAAAATAATCGTATTTCACGTTACTACGTCTTCTCAGTGGACAATATATATAACATGTAGAGTAAAAAAGAGAAGCAACAAGTGTAAAACCTCTTTGGCGAACCCATGTCGATCTTAGCGTGATTGGGTTGGACAGTGAGGATGCTCCGGATGACTTGGCTGTCGGAGGAGGGGAAGAAGATCTTAGGCGTCTGGAGATGGAGCCAAGGTACTGCTCCGCTGTGATGGAGGGTTTCGTCGTTGGAGCAGCTCCGGTGAGTTGTACAACGCCGAGGCTGAAGCAGGACAAGAGAGACAACGTTAACCTGAGTGGAATTCCAATAGCATCTCCAATAGATGATGTAAAATACATAACCACAAAGTGCTAGATGTAAAATACATCAGCCGCTCATCTCTGAACTTAACTGTCAAAACTGAACTTAACTATCGAAACTGAACTTAACTGTCGAAACTGAACGCACTAGAGGTGAGGCTACACGTCAGTCGACTGACTTTTTAATCTCTGGTCAGTCGATTTTGCAGCCGTTGGATACGAAATCAAGGGCCTGCAGTTCATCTTCAACTTCCACCCCCTGAGCCGCCAGCCCCCAACGGCCAAACAACCGCCCCCCGCCGCCTGCGGCCGGCAGTGCACCGCCTCACCCACCCCGAAAACACTCCTCACCGCCGGTCCGCGCCCACCCCGGCCATCCCTCTAGTCCCCCCCCCCCCCCCCGTGACGATCTTTTTCTTCGGCGATCCCCACGCCACCGCCCCACCACCACCCCCACCCTGAACACTAAGATAAATAGTGGGGTACCTCTCTGGCGAGCCCCCCTCCCCGCTGCGGATGGTTCTTCCTTAACTCTAGCGAGCCCCCCACCCCCTGAAAATTGACTGACCCAAAAGTCGATTCAGTCGACGGAGGTGTAGCTAAATCGGAGCAGCATCGCAAGCAAGAGCAAGAGCGAGAGCAGCAGCACGAGCAAGAGCAATAGCAAGAGCAGGCCAGGCAGGGGACCGAGATCAAGAGCAAAGCCGCAGCGCGAGCGAAAGCTAAAGCAGCAGCAGCTCCTAATGATGTGGACGTTGCCGCCGAGGGAGTGACGCCGTGGAGGAAGTGGCCAGCAATGCCGCCGTGGAGGAAGTGGCCAGCAACGCCGCCATGGATGGAGCCGCGTCGTGTCGGCTCGGGACCAAGCGTCGGCAACACCGTGAGATCGAACCAAGAAGAAAATGCGGCGATTAGTGTACAACCTCTTTGGTGGCGCCGATTAGGCCGCAGCTTCATCCAAGGAAACGATGATGATGCTGCTCTTCCAGTGGTGCAGGTGAAGACGACAGTGTGGGAATAGAGGTGGCGCGAAAGACGAGGGGAACGTTGGGGCAGCTCCTTGGAGGTGGAGGACGGGGTGGCTGAACCGGCGGGATGACCAGATCGACGACAGATCCTCATCCGGTACGGTGGATGAGGGACGTTGAGGTGTTGCTGTGGATGATGTCATCGGGGAAGGGGCTCCGGCTGGGTGGAGGATGGAGGAGGGTCTGGGGCTTCGCAGGTTTTCGCGGCCTCGGTGTATGAATGGGTGGGCGGATGGGATGGGAGTGGGGAACCATGGTTTAGGGACACGCTTGTCCGAAATGTGGGGTAAGTTATGAAAGTACCCCCCCCCCACCGATTTGAGGCGGTTCTTCGGTTCAGGGGTATCAAGGGCATTTCACGTGTCGGGATTTCACAGGAGACGGGAGTTTTCGCGCGCGTTGTAATTTGGGAATAACAAGGCGCGGGTTGAGATGGAGGGTGTTGTCAGAGCACAACGAGACAAAGATTTATCTTAAATATTTCCAGACAAGCCTAACATGTACTGTACCAAATCAATTCGCACTACAAATGTCATTTAAAACTTTGAATTTATGTTATGTTCAATTAAAATATTTCGCTACGTGTATAATGCATGCAACCTACTACTCAAATGAAGGTTTTAGTGCATTCCAAACGTATATACAACCGCTTCAATATGAACTAAATTTGAATTCGTTTCTCTATTTGAATAAGATCTACAATAATGATTGTTGTGAAGTCAAACCATTTGATTCGTTTCTCTATTTTAATAAGATCTACAATTATCATTATTGTCAGTTAAACCAACGTTTGTGTATTATCTTCGTAGCACACCACATGATTAGTCTCGAGTTACATATGAACTATGTGTACTATATGAACTCAAACTCGATTTTTGAATCCACTTTATGTTGATTTCAAATCACAGTACATTTCAAGCTCTAGCTAGATCTTCATATTCTAAACCATATCTCATATGTATAATGTGTTTATCACATAATGTATGGTGCCCCGCCCCCTACGCCTACAAGTATTTAGATGTGAGTTGTAAACACCACACATTACCACAAATTCAAATAAAATGTGAGATTGTTCGATGTATAGTATGGTTTAGATTGTTCAACATTTAGCTGTGAGTTGCAAACGCCATGCATTATCACATTATGGTATGACATTTGCAAAGTCACAACACGCGTATCACTGCTATATTCATGCATGCATATGTTTATAACACTATGATCCCCTATTCAAATATATGAATCCACTTTCATATCAAATTATGATCTTTGTTAGTCTCTTACACCCACACAATCCTGTAACCTTTGTAGCTACCACTAACTTTCTCTCGTGCATGCACACGCCCTCCTCGCCCTCCCCCTCCCTCAGCATTCTATCCATCGCGCACATTCATTTTTTTCTTGAGGTCGTTCTCCCAAACTCTTCACAACTCCTTTCGGACACACACCGATCGATAAACCTCTCCAGCGATGTCTGCCTAACAACATACACACGCACCTTCAATCTCCTCCTTTATGTGTCCTTGCCTCGTGTATGTCATATAGGCCCACACACTTGTAAAATGCCGCCCCGCCTTTCATCGATCTTACAACCGCACACTCCTCCCCCTATCTCGCTAGTAGCTAGGCCTCTCGCACCACCTCCTAGCTCCATTCTCTCTGTCTATTCATCTCGCTGGGCCTTATTTGCCTCTAACAAATGGACGTACACCGACCGATCTCCCGCTATACATATAGCTAGCTAGGTCCTTATAACTCGTTTTTCCCCATGCGTCGATCGATCTACCTCATTAGTTATGTCGCTCCCTTCCTCCGACAAACAACAATTGATCCATCGATCTAGTTAGGTTTGCTTACCAAACACATGGTTCCCCTTCATCATCCATGGATGCGTCCCGGCAGAGCTATCACGCACAGGCACACACAGAAACACATCCCCACTCTTATTGATAATATTGCAGTTCCACCCTCATTTTGTCTTGTAGGCCTATCCCACCATCTTCGAGAAGCAACTCCATCACCCATCCAGCATTCTACCCCTCTCCCTCCCTCTCTCTTTCCTCTCTCTCTCTCTCTCATCCTATTTCCCGTCCTTCAGTTATGTGTGGATGTCAACCGATCTTCCTCAAGACAGACTGGGTCTCTCCTTCTCAACACATATACGAGTCGTTCTACCTCTATAGTTAGGCCTCTGCCTACCCCTCCCCCCCACCCCCCTCACACAAACACACACACACACACAGCGATACATCGAGCGCTCTAGTCATGTCTCCCTCCCACACACAAACTTGACTTGTGCCCTCTAACGTTCTGGTAGGTCAGTCGCCCTATATCTTTGACTTGCACACACACAATTTCGATGGCTCTCTTCATCGATCTCGCACCCACCCACTTGATCCTCTTTTCGACCCTATCTATATCTATGACCCCTCCCTCTCTTCTCGTGGATCGCCCGGCCCTCTATATATGATATGGATAGGCTCCATTTCACACACATTGCATGCAAAATTTTGTTTGAGATGTCATCGACACATATTCCCACAAATACATTCATGAAATCACCCCACCCCCTCCCAAAACAAAAAACACTCACGAACGCACACGCCATCTGTCTAGGTTTGTATCTCTCTCTCTCTCTCACACACACACACACATAGGTGGGGGACGTGCACGAAGAGAAGAGGTGCACGCATGGCGCACGTACTCCCGTCTCTTTCCCAACCACACCCATGCGGGTACACGGTGGAGCTCATTTTTGTATGAAAAGGCAGCCCACGTGGTAATTTGACATGTGTACTGGTTGTCCACTTGTTGGAGGGAGGATCGTCTACCACGGGTGAACAAACAAATTGCGACTTGACGCATTATGTTAAAAAAGAGGCAAACCATGTGGGGCCTACCTTAGAGGCAAGGCTCTATACACCGGAGTACTTTTGATGTGTCCCGTCAACTCGCAGAACAAGGAGAAGCTTGCTTAGTACGCCGTCTCCCCCGCCCACGGGCGCGGTGGCTCGCAGGATGAGGTGAAGCTTGCTTACTAGTAGTAGTACTATACGCCTTACGCCCGCTCCCTCGCCCACGCGCGCGGTGGCTCGCAGGACGAGGAGAAAATTTTACTACTCCCTCTGTTTACACCTCGTCCCTACCTTGGTTAGAGAGATTATCATATTGTTTGGAATATATATGTCCTTTAGTAGATTTCAATATGAACTACTAGTACATACTCCGGACACTGATGTATATAGACGTATTTTAAAGTGTAGATTCACTCATTTTGCTCCATATGTAGTCCATATTGAACCGGATGTAATAGTACGCACTCTCCCTTGCCCCTCCACCCTCACCCACGTGGTGGACGTGCAGCAATTCATTCGGTCCCATATAGCTAGAATGATATATACTGCAGTACCATTATTGCTCGACTTCCCGAAGAGGCGGAGAGCCGATCGCAAGGTTAATATTTTGGAGATGCCAAGCGCAAGGTTTATAGGAGAATGAGTAGTAGGTGCCGCTTCATTTATAAACAAAGTTTTTTTTCTTCAGTGGCATGCATGCAATATAATAGGTTCATATGGAGGGAAAAGGAAACCGCTCCACTATATACGTAGTCAAGACGGGCCAGCCTACATGGTTGCTCGCTGGGGTTGCTCTCTTCACACTCTCTCGCACAAAATGATTGTGGCCACATCTCTAACATCCCGGCGGATCACGTCCGCCGGGGGAAGGGGTGGATTCTTAGTGTAGATGTGGTCGCCGTCGCCGACGGCGAAAACCCACTGTCGGCACGTCCCGACCAGGGGTCCCCGCCGTTCTCTCTCACAAAGCCGGTGAGGTTGCCTTCGTCCCTTGCTCACTACCGCGATGTAGGCAGTGGCTACCTTGCGCCGCCCTCCTCAAGGTTGAGCTACGTCCCGACATTCCTCATGTACAACTCCCTTTACAGCCGGGTTGCACCACTGCTCCAGCTGCCCACATCACTCCATGTGGATATTTCTCTACTTCTTTGCCCCGCACATACCTCTACTGGCTTCTACATACTGTATTTGTGATGAGTTTATGTCTCATCAACTAGTCCCAGTAATCTTACTCTAATCACGCTTCTTCAATTTCTTTGCCACGGGGATGATCTCAATTTTGGTGAAACTGCACAAAATGATCCGATGGTCAAAGGGTTGCAAACTTCATTACTTGGGAAGCTCGAACGTTGTTAGCAAATTAAAGCCTGATTAGGGTTTACAGTTCAAGGGCTAGGGACTGTATAGACCATTTTTTCTTTAGTTGCCTATGTTCCAAAACAAGTGTCAACTTTAGCAGTAGTACAACTTTTTACTAAAGTTTGCATAAAGTTGAGACGAGACACTTGTTTTGGAACGGAGGGAGTACATATTTGCTATGATCTGTCAATCATTGAGATGCAATAGCATGCATGTTAGTCTCCTTTGTATTTGATGAAATGTTGCAACGGGCAACCTTGGACGCAAGATACATGTAACAGAAGCTGGAAGCTTCATACCATTGTACAAATTTATCTTGCTGATAAATTACAGTACGTACTATACTAGTACTTCCTCCTTTCCTAAATATAAGTCTTTGTAGATATTTCACCATGAAGCACATACGGATGTATATAGATGCATTTCAAGTGTAGATTCACTCATTTGGTTCCGTATGTAGTCCACCTAGTGGAATCTCTACAACGACTTATATTTAGGAACGGAGGGAGTACTATGTAAGGAGTTAGGTGTCGCACGGTGTCCAGAAAATATGGTGATAGTGTGAGGTGGGCCATGTAATCACTGAGCCTGCGTGTTTTCACTGCTCTTGCACTCCTCCGCTGTAAGAATGGAGAAAATTGTAATCTAGTAGTACCTCCTTTCGCCGAAAGCATGGGACATCCAACAGTCCTACCACCTTAGTAATAATGACCAATGAGCAGTCAAATCACATAGACCCAGCAGTAAGTTGGACGGACGAAGCAACCATCACTCTTGAATCTGCATCTCCCTTCAATGCAGGCGCCAGTGAGAGGTCGCGTTTGCTCTGCCCGGGCATGAATGCGGCATCGATTCTTTGGATCGGCAATGACCATTTCAGGCGGGAAGCGCGCGCGGGTAATGGAGGGGCTTTGGGTGGGCTAGGCTGGTCAGGAGCGGATGTGCAGCTGTCCGCCTGTCCCTATTGGACGCCCGGAAACGATAGGATCCACCGACTCGCGCAGCTAAAATCGTACACTTCGTACCATCTCTCTATATGAGTAGGTCGATCTGTCGCTCTCTATAACACACACATGCTGTTAAACACACACGCATGCACGCACACACAGGTTCATAGAATAGGAAAATCATGCGAGCGCGAAGCCACAGGAAGTGAGATACAAATGGAGTACGTACAAGAAGAGAAGAGGTGACCAATATTCTATCAAACCTGGACTGAGGAGTAGTACTCCCTCCATCTAGGTGTTAAGTCATCTTATGGAAATCAGATATTCCCAAAATGTTTAGGCATCGTCCATTAACTTCGCATCTCAATCCCCTCCTGGCCTCGTTGCTAGCGTTGTTACTTAGGGAGCATTTGGATCCTTAGCAAGAACAGCTTATAGCATAGCCGGGCAAGGTTAGGCGTTTGGAACTGTTAAAGTATGCTAGCTTTTGTGGGCCAGCTAGCTTGGGTGGGCTAGAAAAACAATGCTAGCTCAGGAGAGCTAGATCGGCTCGCTTCCGACGGCAAACTTCGCCTAGTAGTAACATAGACTAGTAACATATGCATGTTACTAGTCCAAGTTACTCACCACTATGACCAACCTAATCAATGTAACCAAACGCTCTTTACTCTGCCTTGTTATCTCCCACGGAAACCCAATGCATGGAGTGCAACTACGCGTTGAGCAGTACAGAAATCAAAGTCGGCTTGCATGCGAGTTAATACGTGGCCTTGCATGGTAGCTAAAATGGCATCTCTTAGTTGTTTGGATTAATTGTTGCGTTTATAGACAGAAATCAGGTCTTTGATTGGAGCAATGACCGGTCAAGTTTCTCCTTCTCCTCCAATCTGCTTGCACCTTCGTCCCGCTGCACCTTCTAACGTGACTTATTACACCTAGATGGAGGGGTTAGTACGAGATACGGTGGCACACTGACTTAGGTCAAATACAAGTGCGCAAAATTGTGTGCATGTTATAATAAGGATTCACTTAAAATAGTACGTGAGCGAATAGAGGGATCAATTGGATAGTTTTCACGAGCAGTAGCAAGATGTGTGAGGTAATATACACCGCTAGCGCTTTTAATTTTTCTTATTAGTTTGTTTGTTTCACCCTCTGACTGGTGGGACCCAACGTACTACATGGAGAGAGGTAAGGTGACTAAGGCTACATTATTTCTGCACCACTGTGGATAGTCTTACCACCAAAGCCACATGACACGATTATGATTTAAATCCCAATGACTCCCACACACACAAAAAAACACGGCATGCTTGTCACACGAATGCCGGAATGTATAAAAGGTTATTTTCCTGAACATAACAGGAGGGTTGTGTAGCTGGTTAGCCTGTTCGCTCATCAAACTTGAGGTCTCGGGTTCGATAACTATGCTTGAGCATAATTCGTGCCAGGAGGATTCTTTGACTGGTCAAACTGGATGGATACGGAGCTATACGATCTCTTAGTGACCGTATAATCACCTCATCACGTATAAGCTGCAGCCTCGGCGCTTGTTTTCTAGGGTTTGCGCTCTTCACTCTCTCTCTCTCTCTCTAGTATATATATACATGCTGGAGCCTCAACGCCTGTATTTGCTCTCTTCACACTCTCTCACCCTCTCCAGATCTAAACAAGACTTCATTGGCCTCTCTCTCTCTGCTCACTGCTGGTCAAAGAGCCGGCAGGGTCCGTCCGCCGGGAAGGAAGGAGGCCTAACGTTGTCGCAATTGGTGAGCGAGGGAATCCACTACCGGCGCAGCCAAGGTTTTCTCATGGCTGGGGTTTTTTGCAGGATCTCCATGAAGGCAAAACCTCGGGAGGCGGGCACCCCCAAGGATTCTAGCTTGGCGCATGCGCGCAGCCCCCAGCGCTCCGAGCCTATGCAGGGTGCGAGTCCAACTCCATCTAGCATGACGCCGCGAGGGTGCCCTGGAGCCGGGCCCCATGTTCTCTCCCCCCGCGACTCTGCCCCTGAGGTGAGAGGTGCGTCGGTGATCCTCCCTCTTGTCGTTGCCGACAGGGGGCGTCCTCTGGGCAGCCTTCGTCTTCAAACTATGGTTCTACTCCAGCCAGCCCCCAGCCGGCGACTAGCGGTGCGCCCAGCGCCTCCCGAGCAGCTTCCGGAGCCGGTGAAGATCTTGGCGATGAGCTCGCGTTTTCCCGCGGGCGTAGCGCGGTGCGCTTCGGGTTTTTTTGTGTGGAGATGCGTGCGATGGTCCATCTTGGCAGGGAGCTCGCCAACGTCGACACCAGGCTCGAGGCAGAGAACCACCGCTTGGAGGATGAGTGGCAGCGGCTGAAGGTGGCCATCAACCTTAGGAAGCTTCGGCGTGACGAGGCTGAAGCGCGCACAGCGGTCTTGCTCACGGCTTCTTGTGAAGCTTGCGCCCGCGCCATGGAAGAGGCCGAGGCAGCCAACCGCCATCGGGAGGTGGCTGAGGAGCGGGAGCGAGATCTCCTGTCTTCAAATGCGGCCCTGCTGCGCGAAGTCGAGGAGCGTTGTGCCCTGCTGGCGTCCTCTCCAGGTGAGGTGGCCTTTGCCGAGGCGGAGCTCCTGAGGCGCCATGAGGACTTGGCACTGGAGGCCATGGAACACAGCTTGGCACTAGAGAGGCTAGAGGTGAGGGAGCGACAGGACGCAGTGGCTGAGGATGTCGTCGCCGCCCGAGAAGCTCAGGTCCAAGTGGAGGTCGAGAAGAGCGTGGTGAAGGCACGTGCCGAGCTGGATGGAAGGCATCGCCTGGACTTGGAGCTGCTTAAGGCTGAGTTTGAGGGCCGGACCTCCGTCCTGAAGACCGAGCTGCGGGCTGTGGAGCAGCGCGAGGGCGCTGCTCGGGAGACCCTGGCTTCTTCTGAATCTGCCATGGAGTCTACCCGCACCGAGATATCCTCTCTCCGGAACCAAGACGAAGACACCGCCTCCTGAAGGAAATATGCCCTAGAGGCAATAATAAAGTTATTATTTATTTCCTTATTTCATGATAAATGTTTATTATTCATGCTAGAATTGTATTAACCGGAAACGTAACACATGTGTGAATACATAGACAAACATAGTGTCACTAGTATGCCTCTACTTGACTAGCTCGTGAATCAAAGATGGTTAAGTTTCCTAGCCATAGACATGAGTTGTCATTTGATTAACGGGATCACATCATTAGGAGAATGATGTGATTGACATGACCCATTCCGTTAGCCTAGCACTTGATCGTTTAGTATATTGCTATTGCTTTCTTCATGACTTATACATGTTCCTGTAACTATGAGATTATGCAACTCCCGTCTACCGGAGGAACACTTTGGGTGCTACCAAACGTCACAATGTAACTGGGTGATTATAAAGGAGTACTACAGGTGTCTCCAAAGGTACATGTTGAGTTGGCATATTTCGAGATTAGGTTTTGTCACTCCGATTGTCGGAGAGGTATCTCTGGGCCCTCTCGGTAATGCACATCACTATAAGCCTTGCAAGCAATGTAGCTAATGAGTTAGTTACGGAATGATGCATTACGTAATGAGTAAAGAGACTTGCCGGTAACGAGATTGAACTAGGTATTGGATACCGACGATCGAATCTCGGGCAAGTAACATACCGATGACAAAGGGAACAACGTATGTTGTTATGCGGTTTGACCGATAAAGATCTTCGTAGAATATGTAGGAACCAATATGGGCATCCAGGTTCCGCTATTGGTTATTGACCGAGAATAGTTCTAGGTCATGTTTACATAGTTCTCGAACCCGTAGGGTCCACACGCTTAACGTTACGATGACAATTTTATTATGAGTTTATAAGTTTTGATGTACCGAAGTTTATTCGGAGTCCCAGATGTGATCACGGACATGACGACTAGTCTCGAAATGGTCGAGACATAAAGATTGATATATTGGACGGCTATATTCGGACACCAGAAGTGTTCCGGACGTTTTCAGAGAAAATCGGAGTGCCGGAGGGTTACCGGAACCCCCCCCCCCCCCGGGGAGAAGTAATGGGCCTCATGGGCCTTAGTGGAGAGAGAGAGGGGCAGCCAGGGTGGGCCACGCCCCCCTCCCCTCTGGTCTGAATTGGACTAGGAGGGGGGCGGCGCCCCCCTTTCCTTCTCCCTCTCCCCCTTCCTTTCCCCCTCCTAGTAGGAGTAGGAAAGGGGGAGTCCTACTCCTACTAGGAGGAGGACTCCTCCTCCTTGGCGCGCCCCTAGGGCTGGCCGGCCTCCCCCCTTGCTCCTTTATATACGGGGGCAGGGGGCATCCCATAGACACACAAGTTGATCTACGGATTGTTCCTTAGCCGTGTGCGGTGCCCCCCTCCACCATATTCCACCTCGGTCATATCGTCGCGGAGTTTAGGCGAAGCCCTGCGCCGGTAGAACATCATCATCGTCACCACGCCGTCGTGCTGACGGAACTCATCCCCGAAGCTTTGCTGGATCGGAGCTCAGGGATCGTCATCGAGCTGAACGTGTGCTGAACTCGGAGGTGCCGTACGTTCGATGCTTGGATCGGTCGGATCGTGAAGACGTACGACTACATCAACCGCGTTGTCATAACGCTTCCGCTTACGGTCTTCGAGGGTACGTGGACAATACTCTCCCCTCTCATTGTTATGCCATCACCATGATCTTGCATGTGCGTAGGAAATTTTTTAAAATTACTACGTTCCCCAACATTGGCATCCGAGCTAGGTTTTATGCATTGATGTTATATGCACGAGTAGAACACAAGTGAATTGTGGGCGATACAAGTCATACTGCTTACTAGCATGTCATACTTTGGTTCAGCGGTATTGTTGGATGAAGCGGCCCGGACCGACATTACGTGTACGCTTATGCGAGACTGTTTTTACCGCCGTGCTTTGCACACAGGTGACTAGCGGGTGTCTGTTTCTCCAACTTTAGTTGAACCGAGTGTGGCTACGCCCGGTCCTTGCGAAGGTTAAAACAACACTAACTTGACGAAGTATCGTTGTGGTTTTGATGCGTAGGTAAGAACGGTTCTTGCATAGCCCATAGCAGCCACGTAAAATTTGCAACAACAAAGTAGAGGACGTCTAACTTGTTTTTGCAGGGCATGTTGTGATGTGATATGGTCAAGACGTGATGCTATATTTTATTGTATGAGATGATCAAGTTTTGTAACTGAAGTTATCGGCAACTGGCAGGAGCCATATGGTTGTCGCTTTATTGTATGAAATGCAAACGCCCTGTAATTGCTTTACTTTATCACTAAGCAGTAGCGATAGTCGTAGAAGCAATAGATGGCATAACGACAACGATCCTACGATGGAGATCAAGGTGTCGCGCCGGTGACGATGGTGATCACGACGGTGCTTCGAAGATGGAGATCACAAGCACAAGATGATGATGGCCATATCATATCACTTATATTGATTGCATGTGATGTTTATCCTTTATGCATATTATCTTGCTTTGATTGACGGTAGCATTTTAAGATGATCTCTCACTAAATTATCAAGAAGTGTTCTCCCTGAGTATGCACCGTTGCGAAAGTTCTTCGTGCTGAGACACCATGTGATGATCGGGTGTGATAGGCTCTACGTTCAAATACAACGGGTGCAAAACAGTTGCACACGCGGAATACTCAGGTTAAACTTGACGAGCCTAGCATATAACAGATATGGCCTCGGAACACGGAGAGCGAAAGGTCGAGCGTGAATCATATAGTAGATATGATCAACATATTGATGTTCACCGTTGAAACTACTCCATCTCACGTGATGATCGGACATGGTGTAGTTGATATGGATCACGTAATCACTAAGAGGATTAGAGGGATGTCTATCTAAGTGGGAGTTCTTAAGTAATATGATTAATTGAACTTAAATTTATCATGAACTTAGTCCTGGTAGTATTTTGCAAATTATGTTATAGATCAATAGCTCGCGTTGTTGCTTTCATATGTTTATTTTGATATGTTCCTAGAGAAAATTGTGTTGAAAATGTTAGTAGAAATGATGCGGATTGGATCCGTGATCTGAGGTTTATCCTCATTGCTGCACAGAAGAATTATGTCCTTAATGCACCGCTAGGTGACAGACCTATTGCAAGAGCAGATTGCAGACGTTATGAACGTTTGGCTAGCTCAATATGATGACTACTTGATAGTTTAGTGCACCATGCTTAACGGCTTAGAATCGGGACTTCAAAGACGTTTTGAACGTCATGGACCATATGAGATGTTCCGGGAATTGAAGTTAATATTTCAAAGCAAATACCCGAGTTGAGAGATATGAAGTCTCCAACAAGTTCTATAGCTAAAAGATGGAGGAGAATCGCTCAACTAGTGAGCATGTGCTCAGATTGTCTGGGTAGTTCAATCGCTTGAATCAAGTGGGAGTTAATCTTCCAGATAAGATAGTGATTAACAGAATTCTCTAGTCACCATCACTAAGTTTCTAGAACTTCGTGATGAACTATAGTATGCAAGGGATGACGAAAACGATTCCCGAGCTCTTCATGATGTTGAAATCAACGAAGGTAGAAATCAAGAAAGAGCATCAAGTGTTGATGATTGACAAGACCACTAGTTTCAAGAAAAGGGCAAAGGGAAAGAAAGGGAAACTTCAAGTAGAACGACGAACAAGTTGTCACTCCCGTGAAGAAGACCAAAGCTGGACCAAAGCCTGAAACAGAATTCTTACACTGCAAAGAAAATGGTCACTGGAAGCGGAAATGCCCTGAATATTTGGTGGATAAGGAGGATGGTAAAATGAACAAGGGTATATTTGATATACAGGTTATTAATATGTGACTTACTAGTATTTATAGTAGCCCCTGAGTATTTGATACTTGTTCGATTGCTAAGATTAGTAACTCGAAACAGGAGTTACAGAATAAACTAAGACTAGTTGAAGGGGAAGTGACGATGAGTGTTGGAAGTAGTTCCAAGATTGATATTATCATCATCGCACACTCCCTATATTTTTGGGATTAGTGTTAAAGCTAAATAAATGTTATTTGGCGTTTGCGTTGAGCATGAATATGATTTGATCATGTTTATTGCAATACGGTTATTCATTTAAAATCAGAGAATAATTGTTGTTCTGTTTACCTGAATAAAACCTTCAATGGTCATACACCCAATGAAAATAGTTTGTTGGATCTCGATCGTAGTGATACACATATTCATAATATTGATGCCAAAAGATGCAAAGTTAATAATGATAGTGCAACTTATTTGTGGCACTGCCGTTTGGGTCATATCGGTGTAAAGCGCATGAAGAAACTCCATAATGATGGATTTTCGGAATCACTTGGTTATGAATCATTTGATGCTTGCGAACCGTGCCTTTTGGGCAAGATGACTAAAACTCCGTTCTTCGGAACAATGGAACGAGCTACTGACTTGTTGGCTACTGACTTGTTGGAAATAATACATACTGATGTATGCAGACCAATGAGTATGATGCTCGTGGCAAGTATCGTTATTTTCTGACCTTCACAAGATGATTTGAGCAGATATGGGTATATCTACTTGATGAAACATAAGTCTGAGATAGTTGAAAGGTTCAAAGAATTTTAGAGTGAAGTGGAAAAATCATCGTAACAAGAAAATAAAGTTTCTGCGATCTGATCGTGGAGACGAATATTTGAGTTACGAGTTTGGCCTTCGTATAAAACAATGTGGAATAGTTTCACAGCTCACGCCACCTGGAACACCACAACATTATGGTGTGTCCGAACATCGTAACCGCACTTTATTGGATATGGTGCGATCTACGATGTCTCTTACTGATTTACCACTATTGTTTTGGGGTTATGCATTAGAGACAGCTGCATTCACGTTAAAAGGGCACCATCTAAATCCGTTGAGACGACACTGTATGAACTATGGTTTAGCAGTAAACCCAAGTTGTCATTTCTTAAAGTTTTGGGCTGCGATGCTTATGTGAAGAAACTTCAACCAGATAAGCTCGAACCCAAATCGGAGAAATGTGTCTTCATAGGATACCCAAAAGAAACTATTGGGTACACCTTCTATCACAGATCTGAGGGCAAGATTTTTGTTGCTAAATTCGGATCCTTTCTAGAGAAGGAGTTTCTCTCGAAAGAAGTCAGTGGGAGGAAAGTAGAGCTTGATAAGGTAATTTGTACCTTCTCCCGAATTGGAAAGTAGTTCATCACGGAAATCAGTTCCAGTGATTCCTACACCAATTAGTGAGGAAGCTAATGATATTGATCATGAAACTTCAGATCAAGTTTCTACTGAACCTCGTAGGTCTACCAGAGTAATATCCGCACCAGAGTGGTACGGTAATCCTATTCTGGAAGTCATGTTACTTGACCATGATGAACCTACGAACTATGAGGAAGCGATGATGAGCCCAGATTCCGCAAAATGGCTAGAGGCCATGAAATCTGAGATGGGATCCATGTATGAGAACAAAGTATGGACTTTGGTTGACTTGCCCGAGGATCGGCAAGCCATTGAGAATAAATGGATCTTTAAGAAGAAGACTGACGCTGATGGTAATGTAACAGTCTATAAAGCTCGACTTGTTGCGAAAGGTTTTCGACAAGTTCAAGGGGTTGACTACGATGAGACTTTCTCACCCGTAGCGATGCTTAAGTCTGTCCGAATCATGTTAGCGATTGCTGCATTTTATGATTATGGAATTTGGCAAATGGATGTCAAAACTGCATTCTTGAATGGATTTCTGGAAGAAGAGTTGTATATGATGTAGCCAGAAGGTTTTGTTGATCCAAAAGGTGCTAACAAAGTGTGCAAGCTCCAGCGATCCATCAATGGACTGGTGCAAGCATCTCGGAGTTGGAATATACGCTTTGATGAGTAGATCAAAGCATATGGTTTTATACAGACTTCTGGAAAGACCTGTATTTACAAGAAAGTGAGTGGGAGCACTACAGCCTTTCTGATAAGTATATGTAAATGACATATTATTAATTGGAAATGATGTAGAATTTTCTAGAAAGCATAAAGGAATGTTTGAAAGGAGTTTTTCAAAGAAAGACCTCGGTGAAACTGCTTACACATTGAGCATCAAGATCTATATAGATAGATCAAGACGCTTGATAAGTTTTTTTCAATGAGTACATACCTTGATAAGATTTTGAAGTAGTTCAAAATGGAACAGTCAAAGAAGGAGTTCTTGCCTGTGTTGCAAGCTGTGAAAGTGAGTAAGACTCAAATCCCGACCACGGCAGAAAATAGAAAAGAGAATGAAAAGTCATTCCCTATGCCTCAGTCATAGGTTCTATAAAGTATGGTATGCTGTGTACCAGACCTATTGTATACCTTGCTCTGATTTTGGCAAAGGAATACAATTTTGATCTAATAGTAGATCATTGGACAGCGGTCAAGGAAATATTTCTCGATAATGGAAGTGATAAAAGAGCTCGTCGTAAAAAGTTACAACTATGCAAGCTTTTACACCAATCCAGATGACTCTAAGTCTCAATCTGGATACATATTGAAAGTGGGAGCAATTAGCTAGAGTAGCTGCATGCAGAGCATTGTAAACATAGAATATTTGCAAAATACATACGGCTCTGAATGTGACAGACTCGTTGACTAAGCTTCTCTCACGAGCAAAACATGATCACACCTCAGTACTCTTTGGGTGTTAATCACATAGCTATGTGAACTAGATTATTGACTCTAGTAAACCCTTTGGGTGTTAGTCACATGACGATGTGAACTATGGGTGTTAATCATATACAGATATGAATATTAGTGTTAAATCACATGGCGATGTGAACTAGATTATTGACTCTAGTGCAAGTGGGAGACTGAAGGAAATATGCCCTAGAGGCAATAATAAAGTTATTATTTATTTCCTTATTTCATGATAAATGTTTATTATTCACGCTAGAATTGTATTAACCGGAAACGTAATACACGTGTGAATACATAGACAAACATAGTGTCACTAGTATGCCTCTACTTGACTAGCTCGTGAATCAAAGATGGTTAAGTTTCCTAGCCATAGACATGAGTTGTCATTTGATTAACGGGATCACATCATTAGGAGAATGATGTGATTGACATGACCCATTCCGTTAGCCTAGCACTTGATCGTTTAGTATATTGCTATTGCTTTCTTCATGACTTATACATGTTCCTGTAAGTATGAGATTATGCAACTCCCGTCTATCGGAGGAACACTTTGGGTGCTACCAAACGTCACAACGTAACTGGGTGATTATAAAGGAGTACTACAGGTGTCTCCAAAGGTACATGTTGAGTTGGCATATTTCGAGATTAGGTTTTGTCACTCCGATTGTCGGAGAGGTATCTCTGGGCCCTCTCGGTAATGCACATCACTATAAGCCTTGCAAGAAATGTAGCTAATGAGTTAGTTACAGAATGATGCATTACGTAACGAGTAAAGAGACTTGCCGGTAACGAGATTGAACTAGGTATTGGATACTGACGATCGAATCTCGGGCAAGTAACATACCGATGACAAAGGGAACAACGTATGTTGTTATGCGGTTTGACCGATAAAGATCTTCGTAGAATATGTAGGAACCAATATGGGCATCCAGGTTCCGCTATTGGTTATTGACCGAGAATAGTTCTAGGTCATGTCTACATAGTTCTCGAACCCGTAGGGTCCGCACGCTTAACGTTACGATGACAATTTTATTATGAGTTTATAAGTTTTGATGTACCGAAGTTTATTCGGAGTCCCGGATGTGATCACGGACATGACGAGGAGTCTCGAAATGGTCGAGACATAAAGATTGATATATTGGACGGCTATATTCGGACACCAGAAGTGTTCCGGACGTTTTCGGAGAAAATCGGAGTGCCGGAGGGTTACCGGAACCCCCCCCCCCCCCCCCGGAGAAGTAATGGGCCTCATGGGCCTTAGTGGAGAGAGAGAGGGGCGGCCAGGGTGGGCCGCGCGCCCCCTCCCCTCTGGTCCGAATTGGACTAGGAGGGGGGCGGCGCCCCCCTTTCCTTCTCCCTCTCCCCCTTCCTTTCCCCCTCCTAGTAGGAGTAGGAAAGGGGGAGTCCTACTCCTACTAGGAGGAGGACTCCTCCTCCTTGGCGCGCCCCCTAGGGCTGGCCGGCCTCCCCCTTGCTCCTTTATATACGGGGGCAGGGGGCACCCCATAGACACACAAGTTGATCTACGGATTGTTCCTTAGCCGTGTGCGGTGCCCCCCTCCACCATATTCCACCTCGGTCATATCGTCGCGGAGTTTAGGCGAAGCCCAGCGCCGGTAGAACATCATCATCGTGACCACGCCGTCGTGCTGACGGAACTCATCCCTGAAGCTTTGCTGGATTGGAGCCCGGGGATCATCATCGAGCTAAACGTGTGCTGAACTCGGAGGTGCCGTACGTTCGGTGCTTGGATCGGTCGGATCGTGAAGACGTACGACTACATCAACCGCGTTGTCATAATGCTTCCGCTTACGGTCTACGAGGGTACGTGGACAATACTCTCCCCTCTCGTTGCTATGCCATCACCATGATCTTGCGTGTGCGTAGGAAATTTTTTGAAATTACTACGTTCCCCAACACCTCCCCCCTGGAGAAGGCTTCGAGTGAAAAGTGCTGTCGGCTGACACTGGAGCGCGAGCATGGCCCCATGCTCCAAGGTCTGTGCATTAGAGCAAACAACGCCTTGGGTGATGTTTGTGATGAGAGCGCTCCTCACCCGCACGAGAACAACTATGCCAGCCATCTCCGCTTCTTTACTGATGTCGTGACCCACCTGGAGGATCAGGACGCAAAAGCCTGCCAGCTCATTGAGGAGAGGAGCCAAGGCCTCCTTGGGGGCGCGCTCTTGCGCATCTTCAGCAACCTCCTAAACCTTGACTCCCACTTCGATTTCAGCATCGTGCTAGCCCCCGTGCCTGCGGCCACCCAAGACAAGCTTGCCAAGTGGATGGACGGTCATGTGGATGCTTTGGTGAAGGAGCTAACTCCGGAGGACGACACGGCCATGCTCGCAGCCAAAGGAGCTGGCGTGGGTGGTGATGACAAATAGGATGGAAGCTTCAGCACAAGCAGTGTGAATGGGAGTGACGAAGAAGGCGCGTCCAGCTAGGCCTATGTTTCTTTTTCCTTAACATGTATAACGAAAACTCAAACATATTCTTGTGAGAGCATTTTGAAAAGGGGGTGCCCCTTATGATGTGTGAGATTGCTAAACTCTTTGGAAGTGCCATCCGGGGCGGGGCCCGCAGGGCTGTGAGCTGCTGAGCAAGGTAATTTTTTATGACTTACCTTGGGTTTCGGGGGTCTTGCGTGGGGCCTGGCGTCACGGCCGGGCCCCTTCTCCTAAGGTGAGCCTGTTGCAGGCTCGCGAGGCCCTGTGCCTCTCAAGGGGCTTGCTGGCCTGCCGTGGAGTGCCTCGTGAGGAGCCAACTGCTAGACTGTGGCGAGGTGGGCGCGCGGGTCGGCCGCATCTTCGAGCCCCCAGGGGGAACGATCGGCACCAGCGTGTACACCATACCTAGCCCCCGCTTGCGAGGTGCTAGAGGGCAGGGTAGTGGTCACGAGCTCCAAGAAAAGAACGCAAGAACTGAAGGCAAGAGAGCGACACAAACGAAAAAAGAAAACTCTCCCCGTTTTATAAACACACATAAAACAAACTGCTCCAAAAAGGTCGGCAAGCAAGTACAAAAATGAGGCAAAAAGCAGACGGCCGCGTCCGGCGCCTGGCTGGTCTTTAGTCTTCGGTCTTCTCACCAATGCGGAGCTAAGTGCTCAACTGGCTGGGCATAGTCATTGGGGACAGTGCCGACGGCCAGCGCGGAGCATGGTGCTTCCACTAGGACGTGGGTGGGAGCCCCTGTGAGGCCCCAGGGTGGCACTCAGGAGACTCTGGGGCATGTACATCCCCACTCATTATTACGTGAGAGTGTCACGAGCAGAGACCTTCACAGGCCGGAGCCTTGCTTCATGTCGCCCGACGAGGACCCCGCCGTGCGCCACCCCTGAACACCGTTGGGGAGACCGGAAACCAGGACAAGACCAAGGGGCCAAGGGGACACTGGCGACGTCCTCGGCGACCGTAGGCTCCCCGCCAGGGGGAAGGGCTCGCTGGCGCCTTCCCGGCAGGGAACCTACCTCCAGGATGGATCCTGCTCCACGCAGCATGAGGAAGGCCCTGCCGCTAGGCTTCCCCCGTGCTGCTCCCAACGTCCTTCGTGCTCCTGAGGGGGGTCCGCCGTCCTGAGGGTCCTGGTGGTCGTCGCGTCTTGGTTCACCCGCGATCCATGGTTAGTGTAAGTGTGCCCCTGTGGCGTTAACTGTACCCAGAGGCTGCCGCCGTTGGGGACGTCGGCAGGGCTTGGTGGTGGTTCGAAGAAGAGCTCGGCCTCGTGTATGTCCAGCGCCCAGTCTGGCATGGGGGATCGGCTGGGGCCCTCTCCTAGCGCGTGCCTTGGATCCATCGTGACGGGGACGTAGTCTTCCGGGCTGTTCGCACCAGGGGCGCCGCCTGGCCGCCTAACGTTCCCGCTCCCTTCTGCCATCCTCTGGTCCTGCTGGCCAGGGGTCGGCACTCCAACGCGGCCCCTGGTGGTGTCGCGTGAAGCAGCCCCATGCCGAGGGGGCACGATCGGGGCGGCGCGGGCTGCTCCACGAGGCTGGTCAGCATCGAGAGGCTCTCTGTGGCCCCTAGGAGCGGGCACGCGGTTGTGTCGGGGATGAGCGGCGCGCCCCCACCATCACTTGCAACGTGGGGAGGGTGCAGAACGGCGCCGCCCCCAGCATGCCGCATCCAGCAGCTCAGTGACCCGTTCCAGCAAGGCGTCGCGGCCGCTCTCAAGAAGCCTGCACCGCAGGAGCTCTCGGGCCACGATGACTGCTGCCCGCATGTTTGCTTGCTCCATGCATGAGTGCGGAGCGGTCGCGGCATTGTAGTACGCAGATTGCGCGGCTACGTGGCTACGGCGCGGCGCCAGTGGAGAAGGCTGCGTGCTACCTCTTGAGCACTGCGTTGGATTTCCCCGAAGAGGAGAGGATGATGCAGCAAAGTAGCATAAGTATTTCCCTCAGTTTTTGAGAACCAACGCGATTAGGGGTTGTCAATCCCTTAACGGTCACTTACGAGAGTGAGATCTGATAGAGATGATAAATAATATTTTTGGTATTTTTGATAGATAGATGCAAAGTAAAAAGTAAAAGGCAAAGTAAAAACAAAGCAAGTAATAAAGCGATAGAGATTGATATGATGAGAATAGACCCGGGGGCCATAGGTTTCACTAGTGGCTTCTCTCAAGAGCATAGATATTCTACGGTGGGTGAACAAATTACTGTTGAGCAATTGACAGAATTGAGCATAGTTATGAGTATATCTAGGTAATGATCATGTATATAGGCAACACGTCCGAGACAAGTAGGTCGAAACGATTCTGCATCTACTACTATTACTCCACTCATCGACCGCTATCCAGCATGCATCTAGAGTATTAAGTTAAAAATAGAGTAATGCCTTAAGCAAGATGACATGATGTAGAGGGATAAATTCATGCAATATGGTAAAAAACATCTTGTTATCCTCGATGGCAACAATACAATACGTGCCTTGCTGCCCCTGGTGTCACTGGGAAAGGACACCGCAAGGTTGAACCCAAAGCTAAGCACTTCTCCCATTTCAAGAACTACCAATCTAGTTGGCCAAACCAAAAAGGATAATTCGAAGAGACTTGCAAAGATAACTCAATCATACATAAAAGAATTCAGAGAAGATTCAAATATTATTCATAGATAAGCTGGATCATAAACCCACAATTCATCGGTCTCAACAAACACACCGCAAAAAGAAGATTACATCGAATAGATCTCCACGAGAGAGGGGGAGAACATTGTATTGAGATCCAAAAAGAGAGAAGAAGCCATCTAGCTACTAGCTATGGACCCAAACGTCTGAAGTAAACTACTCACACTTCATCGGAGGGGCTATGGTGTTGATGTAGAAGCCCTCCATGGTGGATGCCCCCTCCGGCGGAGCTCCGGAACAGGCCCCAAGATGGGATCTCGTGGATACAGAAGGTTGCGGTGGTGGAATAAGGTTTTTTTTCTCCTCTTCTGGTCGTTTGGGGATACGTAGGTATATATAGGAGGAAGGAGTACGTCGGTGGAGCAACAGGGGGGCCACGAGGCAGGGGGGCGCGCCCAGGGGGGCGTGCCCAGGGGGGCACGCCCTCCACCCTCGTGACCGACCCTTCTGCTTCTTGGAGTAGGGTCAAGTCTCCTGGATCATGTTCGGTGAGAAAATCACGTTCCCGAAGGTTTCATTCCGTTTGGACTCCGTTTGATATTCCGTTTCTTCGAAACACTGAAATAGGCAAAAAAACAGCAATTCTGGGCTGGGCCTCCGGTTAATTGGTTAGTCCCAAAAATAATATAAAAGTGGAAAATAAAGCCCAATATAGTCCAAAACAGTAGATAAAGTAGCATGGAGCAATCAAAAATTATAGATACGTTGGAGACGTATCAGACATCCCCAAGCTTAATTCCTGCTCGTCCTCGAGTAGGTAAATGATAAAAAAGAATTTTTGACGCGGAGTGATACTTTGGCATAATTTCAATGTAAATCTTCTTAATTGTGATATGAATATTGAGATCCAGAAGATTCAAGACAAAAGTTCATATTGACATAAAAATAATAATACTCCAAGCATACTAATCAAAGCAATCATGTCTTCTCAAAATAACATGGCAAAAGAAAGTTCATCCCTACAAAATCATATAGTTAGGCTATGCTTCATTTTCGTTACACAAAGATGTTCCCAACTTCTATACCCCCGATGACAAGCCAAGCAATTGTTTCATACTCAAATAATCTCAAACTTTTTCAACCTTCACGCAATACATGAGCGCGAGCCATGGATATAGCACTATGGGTGGAATAGAATATGATGATGGGGATTGTGTGGAGAAGACAAAAAAGGAGAAAATCTCACATTGACAAGGATAATCAACGGGCTATGGAGATGTCCATTAATTGATGTCAACATGAGCAGTAGGGATTTTCATGCAACGGATGCACTAGAGCTATGAATGCTCAACAAAAGAAAACTAGTGGGTGTGCATCCAACTCGCTTGCTCATGAAGACTTAGGACAGTTGAGGAAGACCATCATAGGAATATACAAGCCAAGTTCTATAATGAAAAATTCCCACTAGTATAAAAAAGACAACTTATGAGACTCACTACACGAAGAACAAGGTGCTACTTTGAAGCACAATATATGAGACTCACTACATGAAGGACAAGGTGCTACTTTGAAGCACAAGTGTGGAAAAAGAGATAGTAGCATTGCCCTTTTTTATTTTCCTTTTTTTTCTTTTTTTTGGGCCTTTCTTTTTTTGGCCTTTCTTTTTTTTGGGCAATGCTCTAACAATGATGATCATCACACTTCTATTGATTACAACATAAGGATTACAACTCGAAATTTAGAACAAGATATGACTCTATATGAATGCCTCCGGCGGTGTACCGGGATGGTGCAATGAATCAAGAGTGACATGTATGAAAAATAATGCATGGTGGCTTTTCCACAAATACGATGTCAACTACATGATCATGCAATGGCAATATGACAAAAGTAATGTATGTCATGATGATGATGATGGAAGTTGCATGGAAATATATCTCGGAATGGCTATGGAAATGCCATAATAGATAGGTATGGTGGCTGTTTTGAGGAAGATATAAGGAGGTTTATGTGTGATAGAGCGTATCGTATCACGGGGTTTGGATGCACCGGCGAAGTTTGCACCAACTCTCAAGGTGAGAAAGGGCAATGCACGGTACCGAAGAGGCTAGCAAAGGCGGAAAGGTGAGAGTGTGTATAATCCATGGACTCAACATTAGTCAAAAGAACTCATATACTTATTGCAAAATTTTAGAAGCCATCAAAAATCAAGTACTACGCGCATGCTCCTAGGGGGATAGATTGGTAGGAAAAGACCATCGCTCGTCCCCGACCGCCACTCATAAGGATGCACAAGCCAGGTACACTTCATGTTTCAAATTTGTTACACAACTTTAACCATATGTGCATGCTACGGGACTTGCAAACTTCAACACAAGCATTTCCCAAATTCACAATTACCCCAACTAGCACGACTTTGATATTATCACCTCCATATCTCAACAATTATCAAGCATCAAACTTATCTTAGTATTCAATTCACTCAAAAGAAAGTTTCACATAACTTGAACACTAAGTATATTAACATTAAGCAAATTACCATGCTATTGATGACTCTCAAAATAATCTAAGTGAAGCATGAGAGATCAATAGTTTCTTTAAAACAAATCCACCACCGTGCTCTAAAAGATATAAGTGAAGCACTAGAGCAAAAATTATCACGCTCAAAAGATATAAGTGAAGTACTATGAGCAAAACTATCAAGCTCAAAAGATATAAGTGAAGAACATATAGTATTCTAACAAATTCCAATCCATGTATGGCTCTCTCAAAAGGTGTGTACAACAAGGATGATTGTGGTAAACTAACAAGCAAAGACGCAAATAATACAAGACGCTCCAAGCAAAACACATATCATGTGGTGAATAAAAATATAGCTCCAAGTAAATTACCGATGGAAGTGGACGAAAGAGGGGATGCCTTCCAGGGCATCCCCAAGCTTTGACTTTTTGGTGTCCTTGGATAATCTTGGGGGTGCTATGGGCATCCCCAAGCTTAGGCTCTTGCCACTCCTTGTTCCATAATCCATCAAAAGAATTCACCCAAAACTTGAAAACTTCACAACACAAAACTCAATAGAAATCTCGTGAGGTCCGTTAGAGAAAGAAAACAAAAAACTACTTCAAAGTACTATAATGAACTCATTCCTTATTTATATTGGTGTTAAACCTACTGTATTCAAACTTCTCTATGGATTATAAACTATTTTACTAGCCATAGATTCATCAAAATAAGCAAACAACACACGTAAAACAGAATCTGTCAAAAACAGAACAGTCTGTAGCAATCTGTAACTAACACAAACTTCTGGAACTCTAAAAATTCTACCAAAATATAAAGTTCTGGAAAAATTGTTTATTTAACATAAGCAAAAAGAATCAACGCAAAAGCATGTTTCTGTGATTTAACAAAATTATATTCGTGCGCGCAAACTTTCTGTTTTTCAGCAGAATCAAATCAACTATCATCGTAGGTTATCCTATAGGTTCTACTTGGCACAAACACTAATTAAAAGATAAAACCACATCCAAACAGAGTCTAGATGGATTATTTATTCCTAAACAGAAGTAAAAACAAAAAACAAAAATAAAATTGGGTTGCCTCCCAACAAGCGCTATCGTTTAACGCCCCTAGCTAGGCATAAAAGCAAGGATAGATCTAGGTATTGCCATCTTTGGTAGGCAATCCATAAGTGGCTCTCATGATAGATTCATATGGTAATTTTATTTTCTTTCTAGGGAAGTGTTCCATGCCCTTCTTTAAGGGAAGTTGGAATCTAATATTCCCTTCCTTCATATCAATAATTGCACCAATCATTCTAAGGAAAGGTCTACCAAGAATAATAGGACATGAAAGATTGCAATCTATATCAAGAACCATAAAATCTACGGGCACATAATTCCTATTTGCAACAATAAGAACATCATTAATTCTTCCCATAGGCTTTTTAATAGTGTAATCCGCAAGATGCAAGTTTAGAGAGCAATCATCAAAGTCACGGAAATCTAGCAAATCACACAAAGTTTTGGGAATAGTAGAGACACTAGCACCCAAATCACACAAAGCATGAAACTCATAATCTTTAATTTTAATTTTAATAGTAGGTTCCCACTCATCATAGAGTTTTCTAGGGATAGAAACTTTCAACTCAAGTTTTTCTTCATAAGATTGCATCAAGGCATCAACAATGTGTTCGGTAAAGGCTTTATTTTGACTATAAGCATGAGGAAAATCTAGCACGGATTGCAACAAGGAAATACAACCAATTAAAGAGCAATTTTCATAATTAAATTCCTTGAGATCCAAAATAGTGGGTTTAGCAACATCTCGGTTTTTATTTCTTTCAATCCCACTTTCATCAATTTCATCATCAAGATCTAGAAACTCCGAATTCTTAAAACGCCTTCTAGGTAAAGGAAGATCATCTTCAGTTTCATCAAGATTCATATTGCAAAGCAAAGATTTAATGGGGGACACATCAATAACTTTTAGATCTTCATCTTGATTTTCATAGGAATTGGAAGAACACGCTTTAATAAAGGCATCTTTGGAAGCACGCATCCTAGCGGTTCTTTCCTTGCACTCATCAATGGAAATTCTCATGGCTTTGAGAGACTCATTGATATCATGCTTAGGAGGAATAGATCTAAGCTTTAAAGAATCAATTTCAAGAGAAATTCTATCAACGTTCCTAGGCAAATCATCAACTTTAAGCAATTTCTCTTCAAGCAAAGCATTAAAATTCTTTTGTGAATTCATAAACTCTTTAATACTACTCTCAAATTCAGAGGGCATCTTATTAAAATTTCCATAAGAGTTGTTGTAGGAATTTCCTTAATTATTAGAAGGATTACTAGGATAAGGCCTAGGATTAAAATTCCCTCTATAAGTGTTGTTTCCAAAACTATTCCTACCAACAAAATTCACATCCATAGATTCATTATTATTCTCAAGCAAAGTAGATAAAGGCATATCATTGGGATCAAGAGGAGTATTTTTATTAGCAAAGATCTTCATAAGTTCATCCATCTTTTCACTCAAAACATTGATTTCTTCTATAGCATGCACTTTTTTACTAGAAGATCTTTCGGTGTGCCATTGAGAATAATTAGACATAATATTATCAAGCAATTTGGTAGCATCAACTAACGTAATTTCCATAAACGTGCCTCCCGCGGCCGAATCTAAAAGATTTCTAGAAGAAAAAATCAATCCGGCATAAAAATTTTGTATGATCATCCATAAATTCAAACCATGAGTAGGGCAATTGTGAAGCATCAATTTCATTCTTTCCCAAGATTGGGCAACATGCTCATGATCAAGTTGTTTAAAATTCATAATATCGTTCCTAAGAGTGATGATCTTAGCGGGAGGAAAATACTTAGAGATAAAAGCATCTTTGCACTTTTTCCAAGAATCAATACTATTTTTAGGCAAAGACGAAAACCAAACTTTAGGACGATCTCTAAGTGAAAACGGAAATAACTTCAATTTGACAATATTGTTATCCGTATCTTTCTTCTTTTGCATATCACACAAATCAACAAAATTGTTTAGATGAGTAGCGGTATCTTCACTAGGAAGGCCGGCAAATTGATCTTTCATAACAAGATTCAACAAAGCGGTATTGATTTCACAAGACTCATCATTATTAAGAGGAGCAATCGGAGTACTAAGGAAATCATTATTATTGGTATTCGAGAAGTCACACAATTTGGTATTATCTTGTGCCATGGCAACAAGTAATCCAACACACAAGCAAATAGAAAAGCAACGGGAAAAGGCAAACGGGAAAGAGAGGAGGAGATTGGGAAAGAGAGGGCGAATAAAACGGCAAGGGTGAAGTGGGGGAGAGGAAAACGAGAGGCAAATGGCAAATAATGTAATGCGAGAGATAGGGATTGTGATGGGTACTTGGTATAGTTGACTTGCTTGCGTGAGCCTCCCCGGCAACGGCGCCAGAAATTCTTCTTGCTACCTCTTGAGCACTGCGTTGGATTTCCCCGAAGAGGAGAGGATGATGCAGCAAAGTAGCGTAAGTATTTCCCTCAGTTTTTGAGAACCAAGGTATCAATCCAGTAGGAGGCCACGCACAAGTCCCTCGTACCTACACAAAACGATAGCTACTCGCAACCAACACGATTAGCGGTTGTCAATCCCTTAACGGTCACTTACGAGAGTGAGATCTGATAGAGATGATAAATAATATTTTTGGTATTTTTGATAGATAGATGCAAAGTAAAAAGTAAAAGGCAAAGTAAAAACAAAGCAAGTAATAAAGCGATAGAGATTGATATGATGAGAATAGACTCGGGGGCCATAGGTTTCACTAGTGGCTTCTCTCAAGAGCATAGATATTCTAAGGTGGGTGAACAAATTACTGTTGAGCAATTGACAGAATTGAGCATAGTTATGAGTATATCTAGGTAATGATCATGTATATAGGCATCACGTCCGAGACAAGTAGATCGAAACGATTCTGCATCTACTACTATTACTCCACTCATCGACCGCTATCCAGCATGCATCTAGAGTATTAAGTTAAAAACAGAGTAACGCCTTAAGCAAGATGACATGATGTAGAGGGATAAATTCATGCAATATGATAAAAAACCCATCTTGTTATCCTCGATGGCAACAATACAATACGTGCCTTGCTGCCCCTGCTGTCACTGGGAAAGGACACCGCAAGATTGAACCCAAAGCTAAGCACTTCTCCCATTGCAAGAACTACCAATCTAGTTGGCCAAACCAAAAAGGATAATTCGAAGAGACTTGCAAAGATAAACTCAATCATACATAAAAGAATTCAGAGAAGATTCAAATATTATTCATAGATAAGCTGGATCATAAACCCACAATTCATCGGTCTCAACAAACACACCGCAAAAAGAAGATTACATCGAATAGATCTGCACGAGAGAGGGGGAGAACACTGTATTGAGATCCAAAAAGAGAGAAGAAGACATCTAGCTACTAGCTATGGACCCGAAGGTCTGAAGTAAACTACTCACACTTCATCGGAGGGGCTATGGTGTTGATGTAGAAGCCCTCCATGGTGGATGCCCCCTCCGGCTGAGCTCTGAAACAGGCCCCAAGATGGGATCTCGTGGATACAGAAGGTTGCGATGGTGGAATTAGGTTTTTTGCTCCTCTTCTGATCGTTTGGGGATACGTAGGTATATATAGGAGGAAGGAGTACGTCGGTGGAGCAACAGGGGGGCCACGAGGCAGGGGCGCACCCTCCACCCTCGTGACCGACCCTTCTGCTTCTTGGAGTAGGGTCCAAGTCTCCTGGATCACGTTCGGTGAGAAAATCACGTTCCCGAAGGTTTCATTCCGTTTGGACTCCGTTTGATATTCTGTTTCTTCGAAACACTGAAATAGGCAAAAAAAACAGCAATTCTGGGCTGGGCCTCCGGTTAATAGGTTAGTCCCAAAAATAATATAAAAGTGGAAAATAAAGCCCAATATAGTCCAAAACAGTAGATAAAGTAGCATGGAGTAATCAAAAATTATAGATACGTTGGAGACGTATCACTGCGCCGCGCGCCCCCCGCGGCCGGCTGCCCCTGGCGGAACACGGACCGTGAGCAGGGCGGGGTGAAGGTCTTCTTCGCCGGTGGGTGCGGCCGAGGAGGTCTGGACGACCCAGTGCTCGACGTGGGCTCTCCGGGTGTTGGCCATGGTGTCGGTGGAGCGGCGGAGGATTGGTCGACGGAAGAGAAGATCTGACGCACCTCTACCTCACGCGCCAAATGTCGGATTTCGGGATCCGGCAACCCTTGAGAGGTTCGAACTTTGGGGTGTGTGCGGAGATCTCAACCTGGCCAGCCTACCTACTCGCGATCCTCCCTAGCCTAACGTGCAGAGCTCAAAGAGACATAGAGACACAGAGGTTTATACTGGTTCGGGCCACCGTTGTGGTGTAATACCCTAATCCAGTGTGGTGTGGTGGATTGCCTCGAGGGGATATGGATGAACTAGTACAAGGATGAACAAGCCTCAAGAGGTGAGGTGTTCTTCAGCTGGTGTGGTGCTCGGGTCAGAATGGATCTCCTCCTTACTATGGTGGTGGCTAAGTCCTATATATAGTGTCCTTGGTCCTCTTCCCAAATATGAGCAGGAAGGGATTCCACAACGGCGGGATTTGAAAGGCGACAAGTAGTACAGTCTATCCTGACAAAAGTAGTCTTCGCCTGCGAAAAGCCTCCGGTCGTGACGCCGTGGTGGGCTTGGTGATGACCTCCGTCCTGGCGGTCTTGGTCTTATTGCACCAGAATGGAAACCTTTGGCTGATTCCTCGGGACTCCGTGCCTTGTGGCTTGCCTCCCTTGCACCAAAGAGGAAACTTGCGCTCTGCACCCGCCTGGCACCCTCCTGGCCTTGGTCGTCAAGTCTCACGTCAGCTGAGCCTCATGAGGTAGTTGCATAGAATTCTCCGCCCCTCAGGAGCCCTCCTAAGGAGGCTAACTCCTTCCGGGGTCTTGGCGTCGTCCCCCTCGCGAGGCTTGGCCCCTCGCGAGGGTCTTGCTGTGTTGGTGTTGAAGCTGGGCCGTACCAGGCCGTCGATGGAGCCACGCGGTAGGCTGCAGGCAGGCAGGACTGGATACCACCAAGTCTAGGACGCCGACACGTACATTAATGTTATGCTTGCTTGGATATTCATTTCATGTGCTCTTGTATGATCATTCACTTGTTTACTTGGTGATGAGTGCTATTTATGTTGAAATTTATCATTTTGAGCGCTCCACCAAGATGTATGTGACATGGAAGAGTAACCCATGAAACCTAATCGATTGTGCATTTGCATTCAAAGGATTTTTTTAATAATGCACAAATTTAGGGGAGCTCTTGCTTATCACATACTTCTTGAAGCAACAATGTATTTCATTCATTATACCATTTGTCGAAGCTTTGATCTATATGTTGTCATCAATTACCAAAAGGGGGGGATTGAAAGTGCAACTAATCGCCGGGTGGCTTTGGTAATTAATAACAACATATATGTCATTGATCTAATGAACATTGATGATAGATTTCAGAAAAGATCAATGATTGGCATGGCATGGACTAATGGATGTGAACCCCTCAAAATGTCAAGGACATGATTTGGCTACCCCCAAGACTCTACATTTTTGGTTTAGTGATCCTAGATCACATTGAGTCCCTTAGGAAAGCCAGTACTATTAAAGGGGATGAGGTATTGTTGATGAGGTTGTTGCTCAAAGTGCTTAGTGATATTGCTCCAAAGAAACCTCAATCACTTTCCCACAATCACATTTGTCCAAACCCTTATTCATCATATCGGTCCCACCAATACTATCTACTCCGACCCACCGAGATGATGATTCTGCTGCCATAGCCAAAACCCTAACATTTCGGTCTGACCGAATTGGTTCTCGGTCCCACTGAGAAGGCCTTGCAAAGTTTCTGTGATGAAGTCATTTCATTTGGAATCACCGAGACAGAATGATCAGAATTACCGAGACGCGGCTCCTCCCTAGCAATTGCACTTTGGTCTAACTGAGATGGTATAATCGGTGTCACTGGAAATGCTAACGGACAATTCTTTTGCACTAGTCGATCTCACCGAGATTTTCATATCGGTGCCATCGAGTTGCTTGTAACGGTTGGATTTTTTGTGCTGCCTATTTATACCCCTTCACCACCATTTACTCTCAAGAGAGAGACATAAGAACTAAGCACAACTTCCATCATTCATTTTCTAAGAGAGAACCACCTAGTCATGTGTTGAGATCAAGAGATTCCATTCCTACCATTTGAACATTGATTTCTAGCCTCTTCAAGTTGGTTTCCACTCTGATCCTTCTCCTACCCAAGCCAAATCTGTGAGAGAGAGATTGAATGTTCAGGAGACTATCAATTGAAGCACAAGAGCAAGGAGTTCATCACCAACACAACATCTATTACCTTTTAGATAGTGGTGTCTCCTAGATTGGTTAGGTGTCACTTGGGATCCTCCAAGATCATGTGGAGTTGAACCAAGGAGTTTGTAAGGGCAAGGAGATCACCAATTTGTGAATATCTACCCGAGTGAAGCTTGTCCTTTGTGGACTGAAGCCATCATGGAATAGACAAGGTTGCTTCTTTGTGGACCCTTCGTGGGTGGAGCCCTCTGCGCACTGGCGCAACCGTTAACCTCCGTGGGTTGAAGTCTCCATCAACATGGACGTCCAATAGCACCACCTATCAAAACCACACCAAAAAACATCGTGTCTTCATTGCATTTGAAATCTGCAAACCCGTCCATTACTTACATGTGCAATGTTTTACTTTCCACTTCTATACTCCTAGAATTGCATGTGTAGGGTGATACTTGACTTGTTAGACTTGCTAAAATCTGCCTACAACAAAAATTGGGAAAAGGTTAGGTTTTATTTGGTCAAGTAGTCTAATCACCCCCACTCTAGACATACTTTTGATCCTACAGTTGTGTCGGTCGCCGGAATTCAATAGCTTCAATTGCACACAATTCTTGACGCAAAAGCCGTGTGTGACTTCACATCACCGACGGTTCCCAATAAAGAATCGCGTGTGATTAATTAATAACCCATGCTACTCAACTTTCAAACCTCAAGATGCGAAATAGAGTGCCAATCATGTGGTTGTTTTGCAAGATATTTACATTATCTTTCCAAATGTGTAATGCATGAATGCGATTTGTGTTACCACTCTGATATTATATTAAAATGCAACTGGTTGTCTTATAGTTTCTTACATGATGAAAATTTATGGGCCTATTTATGGCTTACGCCGGAAGCTTCATCGGCTCGTCTAGCTCAAGTGTCATTCACTCTTGATCCCCATTCCCCAACCCCTTTTGAAAAGAATGACACCATGGGGACGCTTTGTGAGGGCGCATACAATCACCTCCTCTACTCCAAGTGCTTTCGCCTCCACCGAGAGCACGGTCGCATCCGCCTTGAGTGTGCCGACATGGCAGGTGCAGCAGCTGAGACAGCTGTAGCCGTTGTTGCAATGATGGTTGCAAACACCGAGAGCACTCGAGCAGACGTCAGTGCCGTGGAGGTCGCCCTGGCCCAGGTCAAGGACATCCAAGCCCAGAACAAGGACATCGTAATACGTCTGCAACATATCTATACTTTTTTTATTGTTTCATGCTATTATATTATCATTCTTATATGCTTTATATGCCATTTTATATTATTTTTATGGGCTAACCCATTAACTTAGTGTCGAGTGCCAGTTCTAGTTTTTCCCTATTTATTTGTTTCACAGAAAAACCATACCAAATGAATTCCAAACACAATGAAACTTTATGTTGATACCCTAGAAGCATTGGGGAGAGACCAGAAGATGCATGAGGGAGCGACAAGCTCACACGATGCGCCCATAGGGGGCAGAGGCTGGGATGCTGGCTGACGATGCGGCGATGGAAGCCATGGAGCCCCTTCCCCATGAGATCGCCGAGTGTGAGCTGGAGATGTAGGATGCGGCAGACACCGACAAGCACCATGAGGAGGTGTTAAGCGTGGCTAAGGAGGAGGTACAAAAGCACCTTTCGATAAGGAATCGGCAGTGGTGTACCAACGCGAGCTCTCGCCCTGCCACTACTACGAGTACGACAATGATGAGGGCGGGGGCGAGGAAGACACCGTGGATGAGTTCATCCCGGGGGAAGCGCAGTCGACCAACGGCGGAATGTCGCCCGGACAAGTCATCGACATCACATCGTACATCGGCAAGGCATAGGACGGTGCATTGGCGACTTCGTTAAAATATGCATACTAATAGTCTTTCTTTAGAGTGTTGGTCTTTTGTTAGAGCTATGCCTAGGTCAACCAGCTCTTTATATTCAATGAACTTGCTCGATTAATTAACTGTGAGCTATGTTGTTGGCTATTTTATTTAGCCAAATTAGCAGCTGATGTTAAATTATGCAATGACGTGGATGACCACTCTAACGAGGAAAACTCAGATGAAAATTTGTATGTTCTAATTCATCACATGCGCGTAAAACAAAAGAACCATTTGCAATGGTATGTTATCGCACACATTTGTTCAAAAGGAATCGTGTATGATGACAGTTTGCACGCCAAGTATCCCTACACCTAGCGAAAAAACTGCCAGCTGCCAAAATATCTACCCCCTTTCTCCCCAACCAAGAGCCAAATTTCCCACGTTTCCTCCCTTCCTAAGCTCTAGCATGTTCCTCGCTTGCTTGCTCTCTCTCCTCGTCTCTCCAATGACCGCCGCGAACACCATGCTCTCCTATAATGACCTCTCCAACGGTTACTCATCCGATGATGACTCTGTCACCAGCCAGGTATGCCTCTCTTCTCCCTCTTGCTCGCCTAGGCTTAGGGTTATGGTTTGGAATTGAAGATTTTAATCCGGTGGCCGTTTTGAGCCATTTGTTCCTCTTTTAGCTCCCTAGGACCATCACTTGCAAGGAATGGAGCCGGGTAGCTCAAGATCTTCCTGCTTGTTATCAGCATCAATCTCCATGCGCAAAGTTAGTGACTTTTGAATCTGTGGAGAGTGGGAGGAAATTTCTGGCATTTTAAGATAAGGTTAGCTCGCCTTTTGTTGTTAGAAATCATTTGTTAGATGTGATCTAGACACTGTCATTGTTCTATGTTATTCTGTATGTGATTAAGACATGGTCACAGTTCTATGTTGGTGCTATTTTAATTGATGGCATCAGTTCCATGATATAAAATTCTAGATAGAACCGATGGCAGTGCTATTGGCATCAGTACTATATTATAAAGTTTGTGCATGTACATACCTATTAGTATTAATTTGATGTCATTCAAACACCGTCCCTATGTTGTTGAAGTTATATTTAGCTTCCTCATATAATGGCCAATTTTTTATTATACATGACTAACAAATTGTAGTGTTGTTGTAGTTAATTTTAGCATGTGATGTTCCTGAATTTGGTTGTTGTCTTATTAGCAATTAATTCATTTTCCGATTGAAATTTTTTAAGAACATATATCATAATTAATGTGTTTCTTCAGGTTTTCAAAAGGTATGTATGGTGATTTTCTAAGTTGCTAGAAACAATTTTTTCCTATAATTGTATATTTAGTTTTAAATATTATAGGATGAACGGAAGTGTTCTTAACTAGTGGGTTGATCCAGAGTGGCCACACTCTCTGAAGATGTGCCTAGCAAAGCTTTGGAGCATGTGTGAGGAAGAGAATAGAGATAGGCTTACAGGAAATGTTGTCAACATTGAGGAAAATTTCAAGATACTGGAGGAAGATGGACAATGAGGTCAATTCTTTTTTAATTAGACTTTGTTAAGATGGTGTGTGAGAAGGAGGATGCACTTTCCCAATTGGGCAGTGCAAAATTGGTTCTTGCTGAACTAAAGGCAGTGCTGGAGAATAAGAATTTGGCTGATCATGCACACATCCACCAGCATACATTAGCCCGCTTAGGGAAAAAATATATTGTTCTAATATTGTGCTCAACATACTTTGTGTTTATCAAGGTGAACTAGTTATATGGTGTATTGTATTGTGGTGACGTACCTATTTGTACTGTGATGTTAAAATATATTGTGTGCCCGATATGAAAATGTGATAAAAATCTGTTCGATATGAAATCTGAATTTGCTTAATTCTGGGACTATTAATAGTAAACTAATAAACCTGCTAAATGGGTCATGGCACTTTGCAAAATTTCCAGCAGGAAAATTATGTGTGATGGATAGCCCTATGTCATATAGTTTCCTCCACTGAATCGTATCTGATATACTTGAATAACATAAACTGAGGAAAAGCATCTATGATGGCTCTCCCTACCAAAGATGAGTTCATACAGAAAGTTGTGTTTGATGTACTCTTCTAATGCAAACGGTTTTTTCAACCTTATTGTGTGGGATTAAAAGCCATCTAACATGGCTTGTCCGGCGTAATTGTCTGTTATAGCTCTCCCGGTCGCACATGAGCGTATTTGCTAAGCCTGTGTGACTGGAGGATCTATCGCAGACGATTTATCTGGGTTGTGTGGGATGGACCCCCCCCCCCTATCGCCCACGTTAGCAAGGACTAGTTTTAAAATTGTGTCACCTAAAGGGGGTAAAAGGGGGTAAAAAACCATTTGCATAGGGCATCTCTACACTAGTGAAATGAGCGAAGAGAGCTTAGATAATAACTTGGGAGAATTTTGAAACAGGAAGAGCTAAAATGGCTATACAGATATAGGTAAGGGAATTAAAGAGGGAGATAGTAATACTACATATTACCATGCTAAAGTCAATCGCGCAAGAAGGAAGAATAGAGTTGTCTCTCTGGAGAAGGAGTAAGGGCGGCTCATTTATTAAGTTACATCACTAATTTCTGAAAAAATGTTTGGACATGTTGAGGAATCTGCTATTACCTTGAATGTGAGCTTTAAGATTATTACTAAAGTTTTTGTTAATACAATTAATAAAGTGGTGAATCATGTTATTTCACAAACTCAAACTGATTTTATTAACTGGAGATATATTATGGAAGTTGTGGTTGTTCTTCATAAATCCTTTAATTCTATATATCATAGGAAACAAAATGCCCTCCTTTTTAAGGTTGATTTTGGAAAAGCTCATGATAAGTTTAGATGGCCATTTGCTTATCATATGTTGAAATTTTAAAAGTTCACTGGTCAGTGGTGTGACTAGATTTTGTACACTATGAGAGGGGGTCATGTGGGGGTCAAAGTTAATGATGTAATCGGTCCTTATTTTAAAACACCTAAAGGATTGAGGCGAGGGAATACTCTCTCACCCTTATTGTTTGATTTTGGATGTTGATGCTTTGACTATTATGCTGGAGAAGATTAGCCAAAATGACCTATTTAAGGGTGGCTTTGGGGAATTTTTGGACAAAGGGGTTAATATGCTCTAATATGTATATGATACCATTTTTATTTTATAAGATGATGAAAGTAGTGTAAGAAATCTGAAATTCATGTTTTTTTAGCAAATGTCAGGGTTGACTGTTAATTTTCATAAAAGTGAGATCTTCCTGTTTTGGGAGGTTGTTGAAAAAGCTAGATTACATCAGGAGATTTTACTTGTGAGTTAGGGGAGGTTCCTTTAGAATATCTGGGTGTACCTATCAAGCATTCAAATTAGAAACAAACATTGGTAAGTGTTAACTGAAAAAATGAGAAGAGGTGTGCTTGTTAGCAAGGAAAGATATTAAACATTGCTAACGGGGTTACCTTGGTACTGTCATGTTTAACTATCATTCCCTTGTTCATGATGTCTGAAAGCATCGATATGGTTGACTAGAGGGGGGTCAATAGGAAACTACCAATTTTTAGCTTTTCTTAACAAATAGGTTGTCTAGATGTTCAACTAGGCGAGAAACCTATAGAATGCTAACAACAACAAGAAGAGCAAGCAAAGGATACGGCACAATAATAGCTAGCACAAAGTAAAGGTAAGAGATAACCACAAGTGGAGCCGGTGGAGACAAGGATGTGTTATCAAAGTTCCTTCCCATTGAATGGAAGTACCTCTCCGTTAGAGCGGTGTGAAGGCACAATCCTCCCCAAGAAGCCACTAGAGCCACAATATTCTGCTCACACCCTCGCAAAATGCAAGATGTCGTGATTCCATTAGTGGTGCCTCGAAGGCGGCAACCGGACCTTTACAAACAAGGTTGGGGCAATATCCACAACCAAATTGGACGCTCCGAACAACACCACGAAGCTTCACCACAATGGAATGTGGCTCCATGGTGAACTCAACCGTCTAGGGTGCTCAAACACCCAAGAGTAACAAGATCCGCAAGGGATTAGTGGGGGAAATCAAATTTCTCTTGGTGGAAGTGTAGATCGGGGCCTTCTCAATCAATCCCTAGAAAATCAACAAGTTTGATTGGCTAGGGAGAGAGAGGTCATGCAAAAATGAGCTTTGGAGCAACAATGGAGCTTAGAGTAGGAAGAGGTGAGTCTTCTTGGGGAAGAAGACCCCCTTTATATAGGTGGGGAAAATCCAACCATTTTTTGCCCTCAGCCCGCATCTAAGCGGTACTACTACTCCTAGGGGAGGTACTACCTCTTAGGCGGTACTACAAGAATCCAGACATAGATAAAGGAGAGAACAGGGCGGTTGTGCCGCAGGAGCGGTACCACCAGACCCCATAGCGGTACTACCGCTTAGGTGCTCTGAGCCGGAGCACACAGCAGTAGTAGAGGGTGCTAGGACGGCACTACCATGCCAAGCGGTACTACCATTCTAGTACTGCTTGAAGGAAAGAACTAACAGGAGCTAGCACGGGAGGGGGGAAACCCTAAGCGATACTGGCAGCGGCAGTAGGCGCGATAGTACCGCTGGAGCGGTACTACCGTGCTACTATCGCTCTAGTACCGCTAAATAAAACCAGGCAACCGAGAGTTGCAAAAGTGGGAACCCCCTAAGCGGTAGTAGACCGGTAGTGACCAGTGGTAGTACCGCCGAGCGGTACTACCGTGGTCACTAGCGTTACTACCGCTTGTGTGCTACCTCTCGCTAATCCAGAAAACAGGCAGAGTGCTCCAATGAAGAGGAAAGGCAAAGTGGGTGCAAGTGAGGTCCTCTACGTGTTGATTCTGCCCATACCTTTCCAAAGCGAACCCCCTCTTAATAGTACGGGTTCCCTATGACTCAAACCACCGAAAAGAAATCATGAGGAAAATAACTGTCTTCACTTAAAGCCATCGAGGGGAAATAAACCATCTTGTGCCAACTAGGGTATTCTCTGAAAAACTCGATGCACACAATTAGTCTGCAAAACATATTGTCATCAATCACCAAAACCAGTAAGGGAGAAATATGCCCTAACAATGTCTTTTTATCCCATTCCTTTTGGAGGGAGGAAGAAGGCTGAGTTTTTTAGTGCTAGTTGGTTTGGCAAGTTGATGAGGATAAGAATATATACCATTTGGTTAACTGAAAAACATGCAGCCAACACAAAAATTAGGGGGCTTGGGGGTTTTGAATTTGGAGCTTATGAATAAAGATTTACTTGCTAAATGGTTTTGTAAACTGTAAATAGAGATTGCGCTATGGTAAGATGTTCTGCTTAATAAGTATGGGAATGGAAAATGTATCTCTAGAATTAAACCCAAGGTGGGACATTCTCACTTTTAGTCTAGTTTGTTGAAAGTGAAAGACATATTCTATCAACACTATAAGAAAAGTTATAAGGGATGGAAAAAAAATTACCAGAATCTGGAAAGATTGGTGGGTAGGAGAAAAATCTCTATACTTGTCCTATCCGGATTGTATTTTCTTAGCTTTAATCATAATATCTCTATTGCTGGTGTTGTTAACAGAGGCTAGGATGGTATTACTTTTAGAAGAGATATTTTTGTCGAAACTTTAGATCTATGGAATAGCTTAAAAATAAGATGTGAGGAGGTTAGGATGATGGGGGTACAAATCAAATCAAGTTGATTCTTGATTGGATGAGAGATGGTCTTCTCAGCTGAATCAGATTCTCTCGAGGTGATCAACTTATGTGCTGCTCAGGTACAATGGTTTGAATCAGCTGCTGCCATTTATGCAAAATGTCTAGATGTGGCAAATATGATTGGGAAGGTCAATTTTAGGAACTTTAAGAGAGAAGCTAATGGTGCATCTCATGAGCTAGTTAGAGTTAGTTATCTGAATAAACTTTCTTCTAAGTGGGTTGATGACCCTCCCTACTGGATCCTTTCGGTCCTGGAAAATTATGTAATCGTTGTTAAGTTAATAGAGATAGCCGTGATGGTCTTTCCCTAAAAAATCAAGTGAATGTTTACTTTAGATAGGAAGTTTATTGTTAGATCCTTATACCCGTTTTTCTTTATAATCTATTTGTGGTTTTCCCCATAGGTTTCTATGAAAAGCCAAAGTACCTTCAAAAATTAATATTTCCCTGTAGTTAATGACCAAGAAAAGTATTTTAACTAAAAGTAAACTTTTGAGAAGAGGTTGGAAAAGTACTAAAAGTTATGTATATTGTGTACAAGATGAATCTATTGATTATTAGTTTTTAAATGCTCTACTACTAGGCCAATTTGGAGTCTGATGAAGTGTGCTTTTTCCCTTAATTCTACTCTTGTAAATCTCACTGATGTTTTTGGTAGATGGATTAAGGGCTTTACAAAGCATGATAAACAGTTGGTTCTGGTAGGAGTTGGCGACGATGTTTTGGATGGTTTGAAGATATCACAATGTTATTATTTTTTAGAGAAAAAATATCTCTAATCCCATGACTATGATCAAGCTGATGTGCTCTTGGATCATCTATTGGTCTATTCTGCAGATAAAGGAGCTAGGGCAAAGGGCGATGAAGCTAGCGGCAAAACTCATAGAGCGAGTAGCAAGTGAGGTCTATCGAGCATCGTAGGGCTGGAGAGCATGCGTTCTTTGAATTAGTGGTTGATTGTGGACCCGGTACTTGTGTGGCTCCCTTTGGTCTTCTAGTTAATGGCTTCTTTTGCCCTGTTGTATTTTCGTCTTCATATGTTTTAGATTGAACTCTATTTTTCGTGTGTCGGAGTCTAGAGTTTGGGATGGTTTTCGGCTTTAGCATGGCCTCCCGTGGATCTTGCAGGATCCTAGTCCTGCACTATCACGGTGATGTAAATTGGTGGTGATGTGCATGTTGTTTTTGAGTTTGGTTGGAGTCTAGGGTTGATAGCTTGTCTCGGACCATACGATTTTTTTGAAGTGAAGTGCATTGTAGGTCCGTGAAATATTTCAGGGGTGTCATGTAGGTCCTGAAACTATGAAAACCGACATCTAGGTCCTCGAAGTGTAGTAAGTGTGTCATTTAGGTTCAAAATCTGTCCGACCCCTCCTGGCCGGCCAGCTAGCACCGTTGACCCAGGACACGCCAGGTCGGGGGCCTGCAAGGTAACGTCTGGTGATGGAAATATGCAGAGAAATTCAAATTCATGAACTTTAAAAATATGTCCGCGTCGTTCGCGAATATGGAAAAAATGTATGTGAACATTCATATACTTTAACGACTTCAAAAAAATGTTCGTGAATATGGAAAAAATGTTCACAAGTTTTCTTTAGAAAAAAGTTCGCGTCATTCGCGAATATGGAAACAATGTTCGCGGACACTCAAAATACTTTCATGACTTTAAAAAAATGTCTGAGAATATGGAAAAAATGTTCATGACTTCAAAAAATATTCGCGTCATTCGCGAATATGGAAAAATGTTCACAACTTAAAAAATATATTCGTGCACATTTTTTTGAAGTCGTGAAAGTATATGAATCTTCGCGAACATTTTTTTCCATACTCGTGAATGACGAGGACATTTTTAAAGTCATGAACATTTCTTCCATATTCACAAACATTTTTTTAGAGTCGTGAAGGTATATGAATGTCCGTGAACATTTTTTCTATATTCACGAACGACACAATCATTTTTCTAAAGTTTATGAATTTGAATTTATTTGCATATTTTCGTCACCGCGGCTACCTTGCGGGCCTGGTCTGACGTGTCATGGGTCAACGGCGCCAGGTGACCAGTCAGGAGTGGTCAGACAAATTTTGGACCTAAATGACACTTACTGCACTTCGATGATCTAGATGGCAATTTTCATAGTTTGAGGATCTATAAGACACCTCTGAAATAGTTCAGGGACCTACAATGCACTTCATTCATTTTTCTTATTTAAGATCCAAGAGGGATTTCTCTTGTACTTTCTTATGGCTTCCTAAAGCTGACAAGTGGAACCGGATGGATTCTTAAATTGTTTGAGGCATCCTCTAAGGTTAGAGGCGATGCTAGCCATTTTTGTTAGAGGCAGCTCATGCAATATATAGAGGCTGCCTCTAAGAGGAGAGAGAAGGCTTACAAGCAGCAAAAGGCATACATTGTGGATGTCCTCATGGGAGACTTGCCGAACGGGTCAAGTCATGTTCGTTTTCGAAACCAATAAGAGATACAGTACTATACATATAATCATCATCCGTACCCACAAACTCATAGAGAAATTATCTTCATCCGTACGTCACATGATCTTCACTATTTATACAGTTCCTCAATCGTTTTGTTTCCGCCGGATGATCGCCATACCATATTACTCCCTCCGTTCCGAAATATAATGCGCATAGATTCAGGCTCTAATACCAACGCATGCGCTGGAGGTTAGCTTTGGATGAGAATAACCTTGCTTCTTCGTCTGTCCCGTACCCTCGCATACACAACTAGTACTAGTACTAGCTACAGCAAACACCGGCGTGGGCATGCAGCCAGGGACGCGCTGACGCCGGCCGTGTACGCAGAGAAGCTGGCCGCGGGCGCGTTGACGGCGGCGGAAGGGAAGAATCCAGTCAAGGGCATGGTGACGCCCGCCGCCGGAGGCGGAAGGGAAGAAGCTGGACGCAAACGCGGTGCCGCTTACCGTGGGCAGTATACGCGGTGATGCTGACCATGGACACGGAGAAGCAGAGCCGGGACACTGGCCACTGTCGCGGATGCGGTGCTGCTGCCCGCCTGCGGTGGACGCGGTGGATGTTGGCTGCCAGTGGAGGACGCGGAGAAGGCGGCCAAGGACACGGTGACGCCGGCCGCTGGCAGCAGACGCGGAGTAGGCGGCCACCTCGCCACCGCAATCTCCTGAATCCGGCCGGCACAGAGGAAAGGCGGCCAACCCAGAGCTCACAGGAGGTCTTCAGCGGCACACCTGACCGCTTCGCCACATCAATCTCCTAGATCCGGCCGGTCGGAGAGGCATGCGCAGGTGGCGACGAAGGCAGGTGACCCCGCGGCCTCGGGCCACTACCGGCACACGCACCGGAGGCCGAAGAAGCCAGGACATGCTCAAGCATGTCCTCGTGGAGCTGCGCAATCTTAGGTGCCGCCGCTATGTCCGCTCCAAGATCCAGCCGCCGTGGTCCAGCCGCCGTGGTCCTAGGCCGTTGCTGCTTGTCGCCGGAGCAGGGGAACGGGAGGCGATGGCGTACGTGGTCCTCGTCGCTGCTGGTCCAATCCCGACTCCGGCCGCCTGCGATGCGTGTTGTGTGTGGGAGGAAGGGGATAAAGGCCATGCGTGCGTCCGTGCAGTTGCGGGGTTAGTTTCGTTCATAAGAGCGCAAAGTTGCTTATACGCACTACAAAGTAAAATATCGCTAAAAAAATTATGCGCACTACAAACTGGAACGGAGGGAGTAGTAAGTGGGTGGAGTAATCAAGTAATGTGGCCGGTTTGACGGGTGGGAATGGAACCATGCAGGCAGGGACGGTATCGAAAGCGGGGAACCGAGTGGAAGAATCTCAGGGGACAGTGAACTGCTGGGCACTGAAAGAAGTGCGAAGGGAAGAGCCCCCACTAGAGATAAAATTTGAAAACCTCCGTAGGCAAACACTGTGGCAGCAGCTCAGCTATGGCACTAGTAGTCCAAAACAACACGCACAAACACACACGCAGCAGTGCAGCACGGCTCTCCCTCTCCTCTCTCTCTCTCCGCCTGCATCATGTCGATGTCTCAGGGGGTGAAATGATGAAACGACTCTGTAGAGGGGTAGTAAATGGCGGGCATGGAAGCAGATGCGGACGCGCGCGTGGATTTCAGCGCCACCATGGCCTGGTCTAGCTCCCCTTGTCTGTCTTGGGCCGGCTAGCTAGATCATCATCATCAAGTAGCCTCTGGTGTCTCTGCACCATCTCGTAGCACTGAAAGCTATGCAGAAAGTCACATTACTGCTCCTGCCTGCATGAATGCACCAGCTCCAGCTCCAGCTCCAGAGGGAGAGAGAGAGAGAAAGAGAGACACCCTGACCGAGAGGTGAACGGTACAGGCAGCAGCCTAGCTAGCTAGCTAGCTAGCTAAACCTACGTACATGTCTGCGGAAGCGGAAGCGGAAGCTGAGTCGTGTTGCCTGTGGCTTGTGATGCATGCCAATGCAGCAGAAGCTAAGCTATAAAGCTAAGAAAGGCTATATGGCGCGAAGCCATGGATGGAGGGAGGCATGCAGCGCAGCCGGATCGAAGAAATTTCGGCGCGCGCGTGCGAGGGCGTGCGTGCATGGAGGCTAGCGCGCGCGTGCGTACGTACGTAGCCGCGAATGCTGCATGTGGAGAGGCATGCCGCGAATGTACGCGCCCTGTTCATGCACAGTGATGCCCCGGCGTGCATACATTGCATTAATTTAGGCGCATGCTACGCACGTCGTGTGAAGCTCAGACACTGCCACACTGAGCTAATATTTGATCGGCGCTCGTCCATCTCCAGCAAGTATATATGCAGCAGAGGTGAGAAAATGGAGTGTGTGAACTGGGAGCAGAGCAATATACTACAATGGGCTGGCTAAGGGCATCTCCAGCCGTTGGCCCCCCAGGGGCGTCTAAAAGCGCCGCGTGAGGGTGAGCCGGCGAAAAAAAAGGCCCTGGGGCGAGTCCTCGCCCAGCCGTCGACCCCAGGGCCGCCTACAGGCGAGTTTAAAAAAAAGGGGGGCCCGTTCGGCGAAGTTATAACAAAGAGCAGTTAAATTTCGTCCGAACATGGCGAATTTCGGCCAAATTCGCCCATTTTCATTACATTATTAAGCTAATCTAAAAAAGAAAGGCGCTGAAGTCGTCGCCGCCGTCGCTGCCATCGTCGTCGTCGACCTTCTCCTCCTTGACGCGCACGCCCCGGCTGGACCCGACGTCGCCATGGTGGATTGGCGGCGGCGCGTCGTCCTCGTCGCTGTCGCACAGGACGACGACCCCGTCTTCGTCGCGGCCGCGTCGGCGCTCCTCGAAGCGGCGCAGTTCGGCGCGCTGGCGCTCCTTCACCTTCTCCCGGCGCGCCTTCTCCATCGCAATGGAGTCCTGGCGCGCCCATTCCAGGGTCGCGTCGTCGTCGACGAGCTCCGCCTTCACCGGCGCCAGTCCCGGCTCCGTCTTCATCGTCGCCAGTCCCGGCTCCGTCTTCGACTTGACGAAGCGCGGAGGAACCAAGGACGAAGCGCGCCGGCCGCCCTCGTGGATGACGATGCCGGCGCTGCGAGTGCGCCGACCGAGCGGCGACTCCGTCGCAGGCTCGGCCTTGACGGCGAGCAGGGCCGGAGCGCCGGAGGAGTGCGAGGAGGATCGGGAGGAGGAAGAGGAGGAGGAAGACCCGAACCGCCTTGGCGCCCATGTCCCGACGCGCCGGTGCGTCGCCGGGGGGTATGCCAACGGCGGGTCGTTGCCGCCCTCGAGGTGTGTGAGCACGCCCTCGAGTGTGCGGCCGGGGACGCCCCACCAGAGGTGGCGCCCCTCGCTGTTCTGCCGCCCACCGACCACCGGCGCGCCGTTGGTGGACGCCAGACGCTGCTGCTGGCGGCGCTCAAAATACGCCGCCCAGGCGGCGTGGTTGTCGGTGGCGTACTGGGGGAGGGAGCGTTGGGCGTCGGGGAGGGATGCGCGGACGATCTCAACCTCGTCGGCGAAGTACTCCGGCTTCGCCGCGGCGTCGGGCAACGGGGGAATGGGCACTCCCCCGGCGCTGAGCCTCCATCCCGATGGCCCGGCGCGCATGTCCGGCGGCGCCGGGATGTTCGCCTGGAACAGGAGCCAGGACTCCAGAAGGCGGAGCGAACGGCGGCCGAAGCCGTTGGCCGCCGTCTCGTCCCCGGGGAAGCGTTCTGCCATGGCGACGGCGACGGCGCGCGGGAGAGGTAGGGAGAGGAAGGGTCTGGACGGCGGCGAGGAGCGGGGCGGGGCTGGTGTGGGCACAGGAAGTGGAGTGGAGGCCGCCGGCTTTTATAGCCGGGCCGCGCCGAGTGTACGCGTGCGAGGGAGGGGAGGCGTCGGCGCCGCCCCGTGACGCGCCGCCCGTGAAGGAATCAATGGCAAGGCTGACCGGCGGCAGCCTTGCCATTGATTCCCCGCGGAAACCGAGGCCGTTGGGGGAAGACGAGGCGCCGGGTCGCTGACGCGGCTGGCCCGCGGCTTCTTCGCGCCAAAACAACTCGCCCCGGCGCCCCCGGGCGTCCCCCAGCGCGTCGGGTTCGTGCTGGGTCCGCCGGCGCTGTTTTCGGCCCAAGCCGGCGATTTTCGGCGTCCTGGGGGCGCGACTGGGCCGTTTTTTCGGCGCCGGCGCGAAAAAATCGCCTGGGGAGGCCTTCTTGGGGGCGCGGCTGGAGATGCCCTAAACCCTAAACAAACTTTATTTTCAGCAATATCCAATGGGCTCAGCTCCCGTGCGGTGCGGGTTTCATCTTGGCGTCAGGTCAGGTCGCCACCGATGATGGATGGACGGGTGAATGGATCGGTAGTTGTACCGCATCAGATACCGCAATGAATTCGGGGCTCGTGGGGTGGGCAGCGGCAGCGCATTGGTTTCAGGGCAGGGTGCTTTCGATGGCTTGTCTCTACTCTATGTCGCCTGTACGCAAGTCCTCGGCTTTTGGACGTGCGTGCCAGGATCAAAGCCATTGATGGGTGGCCACTGCATGTCACAAATTCTGAATGTGTCTGCCTGCTCTCTCTCTCTCTCTGTAGTACTGCTGTACTGTACTGCACCGCACTGCACTGCTGCAATCAAAGCCAAGGACGGGCCAAGTGCGTGCATCTCAACCGCCCGTTACATGCCACTAGCCGTTCGTGATCACCGCCGCGCTCGGTTGCCGCGGACTGTGATGCCCCCGCCGCGCCTCCTCAGATCAGCAAGGCGGCGGAGCAGAGCGCGCAGCTGTCTACTTATTTCGAGCTGTGCAGCTGGCTCCATGGCGTGGGAGGAAGAGGAGAAACCCTAGACGACGACTCTGGCCAAGAGGTGAAGCACGGTGCGTAGTTTAGGGTGCAATCGACCGGAATTTTGACTTGAGGGTTCATTTCGCCTAACCTCTATAAGTTCAAGGTTTAAAATGGACTTTTTCCTGCCACTAGCTGTTCGTGATCCCCGCCGCGCTCGGTTGCCGCGGACTGTGATGCCCCCGCCGCGCCTCCTCAGCTCAGCAAGGTGGCGGAGCAGAGCGCGCAGCTGTCTACTTATTTCGAGCTGTGCAGCTGGCTCCATGGCGTGGGAGGAAGAGGAGAAACCCTAGACGACGACTCTGACCAAGAGGTGAAGCACGGCACGGTGAAGCCCTGATAACCACGGAGCTGGTGGCGGCGACGAGGCCGGCCTGGTGAAGGACTGCCTGTGCGCTCGTGCTCCACGTTGTTTGTTGGGCATGACGGGGGTTAGAAAGGACTGCTAATACAGATAGGCGCTGCCCTCTTGCAAACAGAAACTTGAATGTTCTTAAGTTCTGGATTCATTTGGACCGTACGTGCATGCGTGAGGTCCCTTGGGTACATACAGTACTACTATGTCAATTTACTGGCGACCATTTACTTCTCCTGTCGGTCCTTTCGGCTTTGTCTGTAACTCTGTATTCTAGTCAACAGCAGCAAAATCATGAACGCGCATGTGTGATGGGGCTGGAGTTGCACAGAGCTTCAGTGGGGCTACGGTGATTACTGGCACGGGCTCCATCGTCGATCCGAGGTTACCGGGCACGGTACGTTGCATCCCGGAGCTCGCGTGTTGCACACTGCTTTGTGCCTTTGTGGAGATGGTGGTGCTCAGCCTGTCAAAGACTGAATGTTTTGCATTGGTACACAAACGGTCAGTGACGAGACTGTTCCTCTGTGGTGACTTCTTCATTTTTAACTTTGGATGAGCACATCTTTTTAGAGGAGTTCGGATGAGTCCGGTGTTGTGAGCGTGGTGGAGAGTTGTAAGTTGCTGATTTTCTAAAAGGGAAACATATATACTCTGAAATCTTAACCATGGTTAGTTAAAAACATGAAGCTCTGGCGGACCGGTGATGGGGAAAGAGAGATTAGAAGACTCTTGGGAGGACCTTGATGATCCAGCCCCGGGGGATCCGAGCGCCCGATTCGCCGAAGCAATGGACTCGCACCAGACAGATCCTGCCGTCGGACAGGCGCTGTCCTTCCGGGAGCGGCGGAGTGCAATGCGGACGGCCATTGCCTACTCCAACCCGCACATGACGACACCCTAGTTGACGTCGACAGATCCGAACCGGTCGAAGTCTGATCCGTTGCCTGCCATGCCGGAAAAAGTCGGAGATTACCGAACGAGAGTTAGATTCGTTGCTTGCCATGCCGGAGAAGGCCAGAGATGGCCGAACGGGAGCTTGGGGCGGAGGGTAGTGGAGGGGGGGTGGAGTGGTTAGGGTTTGATCTGGAGAGCGGATGTGGACGATTATACGTGGAGTCGGGTTGGGTCTGACGTGGTGGACGCGCCAAGTCACGTCCGGACCTCCCCATATCCGCCTCATATTTGGGTTGGATATGAGGGGTGCCGATCAGTGCAGACGTTTGAGGCCGGTTTGAGGCGCCCGTCTGGGTTGGTATTTTTTAACCGGCCAGTGACCGTGCCTTCCGTCCGGGCGCATGAGTGGGGTTTGAGGCGCCCGGCTGAAGATGCTCTTAGCTCTCTTTTGTTTGGGTAAATTTTCTTTTTCTCTCTTTGTACAGAACTTCCATGAAAATCTACACACGCAGAAAAAGACTACCCCAAAAAGCAATAAAAATATACAGTTGGGACCTACCGTTATCTCAAAAAAAAAAACTCGCAAAAAAATTCCCGGTTTTAAAGGTACTCATATAAGTAGATATGCATGCATGTGTTCATAGCAGCGAAAGTATGTGCATGTATGTGAGCTCCTACGTGTATGTATGTACTATATATTTTGTAGATGAAACCTCGTGGTAAAGAAAACTCTGCATCCAACTTCTGCAAGAGCTATTTCTAACTTTAACCGAGCCGGATGAACCCTCTCGCGTCGAGGCGCTAAAGTATTGGGCCGGCCCACCAATGCTCATTCTCGGAAAAACAAAAACTAAAAAAGTTTGTGCGCACAAGGGATTAAACTTGGGGCGCAACTAATTAACAAGCGCTCCTTCGGGAGCCTCGCAATGATCACCGTCACTTGGCGCACTCTCAGCCATTCGCCACGTGTCGCGCTCTAGGCGCTCACTCCGGATTTTGTTTTTTTCATTTTTTTTTCTTTCACGAAAGTTACGGTTCGCTTCCGCAAGAGGCACGGTTTTGCTTTCGCGAGAGTCATGGCAATGCCTCTCGGAAACGAAAAAAATGTGGTTTCTGTTTTTTTTTCTTTCGCGGGAGTCACGGTTTTGCTTCCGCGAGAGTCACGGTTTTGCTTCCACGAGAGGCACGTTTGTGCTTTCACGAGAGTCACGGCCGTGTCTCTCGAAAACGGAAAAAATACGCGTTTTCTGTTTTTTTTCTTTCGCAAGAGTCACGGTTTTGCTTCTGCAAGAGGAACGGTTGTGCTTTCGCGAGAGTCACGACCGTGCCTCCTCGGAAACGAAAAAAAATATGTTTTCTATTTATTTTTCTTTCGCGAGAGTCACGGTTTTGCTTCCGCGAGAAGCACGTTTGTGATTTCGTCAGAGGCACGGGCGCGCCTCTTTCGGAAAGGGAAAAAACCCATGCTCCCAGTTTGGTTTTTTGTCTGGTTTTTTTGTGAAAAAAAGTTCGTCAAAACCTATCAACATGGGATCTAGTTTTGAAGATCTCGACGCGAGGAATCCAACGGCAAAAGCACTTCGAGAGTTGGACGCACGGTTTAAGAGATAAAACGTTTTGAATAAACAAATCTACGAAAAAAAGGAAAACTCCCAGGTTGCGACAAGTGGCGCACATGCATCACGCCACTTGTCGCAACTTGGGGAAGTTTGAATGATCTTCGCAAGAAGAACTCCTTAACTAGTGATTTCGTGAAACTTGGATGTCCTCGTTCGCAGGCAATGCTGCTAGCCACTGCAGGGAGCTCCTATATGGCGCGCCATGCGCTGAAAACGCAGCGGACGCACACCCCCGCTTCCCCTTCGCGCCCTTCTGGACCGGCACACTCCTATTTTTTTTCTCTTTTCCTTTGCGTTTTTTTTCAATAATTCAGGATATCAAACAGCTTCTAAAATTCAGTAAAAGTTCATAATTTTGAAAAAAACTATCATAATTTCGAAAAAATAATTATTTCAAAAAGATGCTCGGGAATTAGAGAAATATTCATGAATTTGTCAAAAACTGTTCACAATTCAAAAAAATGTTCACAAATTTTTAAAAAATGTTCATGATTTCAAAAAAGGTTCATGCATTAGCTAGATGTTCAAAATTTGCAAAAAATGTTCATGATTACAAAAATTGTTCACGAATTTAAAAAATGCTCATGATTTCAAAAAAAGTTCATGCATTCGCGAAATGTTCACGAATTTGCAAAAAATGTTCATGATTACAAAAAATTGTCTTAAATTTAAGATAATGTTCATGGTTAAAATGTTTGAGAATTCGAAAAAAATGTTCAGGTATTTGTAAAAAATGTTCACGATTCCAAAGAATGAACTCCTTCTCTGACATTGATGAACATATTTTGCCCATCAATGAACAAATTTTGCATTTGATGAACAGTTTTTTAAATTTGAAGAACAAAATTTGTGTCAGAGAAATTTTTTGGAAAAAATTTGGACAAAATTTGCATTCGATGAACAAAAATTAATTCAGTGAACAAATTTTGAATGTGATGAACATTTTTTTAATATGATGAACAAACAAATTCAATGAAAAAAAAGAAAACCAATGAACATTTTTTTTAGTTTGATGAACAACTTTTGAATTTTTATGGACATTTTTAAATCCGATGAACAAAAAATTGAATTGGATGAACAGTTTTTGGATTGTCGAACATTTTTTGAATTTGATTAACAAAAAAAAGTTGTTAACAAATTCGAAATAAAAATGCCAAAAATAGTCAAAAAGTGAAGAAGAAAAAAATAGAAAAAAAGAAAAATAAAAATAAAAGAAGAAAAGGAAAAACCGAAAGAAAACGAAAGAAAAAATGAAAAGAACAGGAAAATGGAAAAAAACTAGTATAGAAAACATAAAAAACAAAAAAAACCAGTTCTGGGAAGGTTCTAGAACCTTCCCAAAACCGGCAAAACCAGTGAAGAGCGAACTGGGCCGGCCCGATAACGAAAGGGAAGTCGCAGGGGGAATGCGCTACAGTGTTAGGCGGCGACCTACGCGCCATATAGGAACCCTGGCCACTGCGCTAGCATTGAGTTCTGATTTTTTTTTTTAAAAGTGTTTTTATAACAAATTCGAGAAATGTTTGCCCTAATTCACAAAAGCCAAAAAGTATGACCCCGCCGGCCTCACTCAGGCCGATGACCACCTTTTCGGTCTCATGTCGGCCGAAGAGAGGCTTTTCGGTGTACTAGCGGCCGAAGACATGTGTATGCGGGCCGAAGAGTGGCTGTCGGTGGCCCATGGACCAAAGAGATTAACTTCGGCCACGCCTCGAGTGAAGAGGGCCTTTTCGGCCTACCAGCGACCGAAGAGTGGTCTTCGGCCAACCGCTGACCGGAGAGGTGGGATAAGGCCGACCTTCTTCTTCTTCCAACGTGATCTTTCTTTGTGTCTTCCGGCGAGCACCACAGTTTTCCAGCCAATCTTGCATCCAACCCGCAGAAATAATAGAGCATAGCCATCCCCCGTGGCCTATGGTTCGATCTATCCATGGGGTAGCTTTTTTGCAAGAAGTGAGCATAGGTGAGGAGGAGCAATGGTGGGGCGGAGGTGCGGCTGGGGAGGAGGTGGTGGTGTGGAGGAGGTGCGGCTTGGGGGTGGAGGAGGCACTGGTGGTGATGTACCTTGGTTGGAGGTAGCCGGAGTCCAACCTCCGGGAGCCGAGGGGGAGGCGGTGGTGGTGCCCGGTGGTTCAAGAACTCCGGGAGGTGGCCGGTGCCGCTTAGTTGTTATTTATATTTCCTTATATCATGATAAATGTCTATTATTCATGCTAGAATTGTATTAACCGGGAACTTAGTACATCTGTGAATACATAGACAAAACATAGTGTCCCTAGTATGCCTCTACTTGACTAGCTCGTTAATAAAAGATGGTTATGTTTCCTAACCATAGACATGTGTTGTTATTTGATGAACGAGATCACATCATTAGGAGAATGATGTGATGGACAAGACCCATCCATTAGCTTAGCATTATGATCGTTACAGTTTTCATTGCTACTGCTTTCTTCATGACTTATACACATTCCTCGGACTATGAGATTATGCAACTCCCGAATACCGGAGGAACACCTTGTGTACTATCAAACGTCACAACATAACTGAGTGATTATAAGATGCTCTACAGGTATCTCCGAAGGTGTTTGTTGGGTTGGAATAGATCGAGATTAGGATTTGTCACTCCGTGTATCGGAGAGGTATCTCTGGGCCCTCTCGGTAATACTCATCACTATAAGCCTTGCAAGCATTGTGACTAATGAGTTAGTTACGGGATGAAGTATTATGGAACGAGTAAAGAGACTTGCCGGTAACGAGATTGAACTAGGTATGACGATACCAACGATCGAATCTCCGGCAAGTAACATACCAATGACAAAGGGAACAACGTATGTTGTTATGCAGTTTAACCGATAAAGATCTTCGTAGCATATGTAGGAGCCAATATGAGCATCCAGGTTCCGCTATTGGTTATTGACCGGAGATGTGTCTCGGTCATGTCTACATAGTTCTCGAACCCGTAGGGTCCGCACGCTTAACGTTCGATGACGACATGTATTATGAGTTATGTGTTTTTGATGACCGAAGTTTGTTCGGAGTCCCGGATGAGATCACGGACATGACGAGGAGTCTTGAAATGGTCGAGACATAAAGATTCATATATTGGAAAGTTACATTTGGACATTGGAATGGTTCTGAGTGGTTCGGGCATTTTTCTGGAGTACCGGGAGGTTACTGAAACCCCCCGGGAGAAGTAATGGGCCTTATTGGAGGAGAGGAGAGAGGCCACAAGGGAGGGGCTCACCCTCCCCTTTCCCAAACCGAATTGGACTAGGGAGGGGGCCAGCCCCCTGATACGCCTCCAACGTATCTATAATTTTTGATTGCTCCATGCTACTTTATCTACTGTTTTGGACTATATTGGGCTTTATTTTTCACTTTTATATTACTTTTGGGACTAACCTATTAACCGGAGGCCCAGCCCAGAATTGCTGTTTTTTGCCTTTTTCAGTATTTCGAAGAAACAGAATATCAAATGGAGTCCAAACGGAATGAAACCTTCGGGATCGTGATTTTCCAACCGAACGTGACCCAGGAGACTTGGACCCTACTCCAAGAAGCGCCAGAGGCGGTCACGAGGGTGGAGGGCGCCCCCCTGGGCGTGCCCCCCTACCTCGTGGACCCCCTGACGCTCCACCGACGTACTCCTTCCTCCTATATATACCTACGTACCCCCAATAGACCACAGACGGAGCCAAAAACCTAATTCCACTGCCGCAACCTTCTGTATCCACGAGATCCCATCTTGGAGCCTGTTCAGGAGCTCCACCGGAGGGGGCATCCACCACGGAGGGCTTCTACATCAACACCATAGCCCCTCCGATGAAGTGTGAGTAGTTTACTTCAGACTTTCGGGTCCATAGCTAGTAGCTAGATGGCTTCTTCTCTCTTTTTGGATCTCAATACAATGTTCTCCCCCTCTCTCGTGGAGATCTATTCGATGTAATCTTCTTTTTGCGGTGTGTTTGTTGAGACCGATGAATTGTGGGTTTATGATCCAGCTTATCTATGAATAATATTTGAATCTTCTCTGAATTCTTTTATGTATGATTGAGTTATCTTTGCAAGTCTTGAAAAGATGACTGCTGAAATTTCGGATATGCAAGCTACCTTAGTCAATAAGATGGCCGCTAAACCGAATCCCTATGAAAATCAAGATGAAGATCTGAAAGTTATTGATGTGTCCCCTATTAAATCTTTGATTTGCAATATGAATCTTGATGAAAATGAATATGATCTTCCTTTACCTAGAAGGCATTCTAAGAATTCTGAGTTTTTAGATCTTGATGATGAAATTGATGAAAGTGGGATTGAAATAAATAAAAACCGTGATGCTGCTAAACCCACTATTTTGGATCTCAAGGAATTTAATTATGAAAATTGCTCTTTGATTGGTTGTATTTCCTTGTTGCAATCCGTGCTAGATTCTCCTCATGCTTATAGTCAAAATAAAGCCTTTACCGAACATATTGTTGATGCTTTGATGCAATCTTATGAAGAAAAACTTGAGTTGAAAGTTTATATCCCTAGAAAACTCTATGATGAGTGGGAACCTAATATTAAAATTAAAATTAAAGATTTTGAGTTTCATGCTTTGTGTGATTTGGGTGCTAGTGTCTCTACTATTCCAAAAACTTTATGTGATTAGCTAGATTTCCGTGATTTTGATGATTGCTCTCTAAACTTGCATCTTGCGGATTCCACTATTAAAAAGCCTATGGGAAGAATAAGTGATGTTCTTATTGTTGCAAATAGGAATTATGTGCCCGTAGATTTTATAGTTCTTGATATAGATTGCAATCCTTCATGTCTTATTATTCTTGGTAGACCTTTCCTTAGAACGATTGGTGCAATTATTGATATGAAGGAAGGGAATATTAGATTTCAATTTCCCTTAAAGAAGGGTATGGAACACTTCCCTAGAAATAAAATAAAATTACCATATGAATCTATCATGAGAGCCACTTATGGATTGCCTACCAAAGATGGCAATACCTAGATCTATCCTTGCTTTTATGCCTAGCTAGGGGCGTTAAACGATAGCGCTTGTTGGGAGGCAACCCAATTTTATTTTGTGTTTTTTGTTTTTGCTTATATTTAGGAATAAATAATCCATCTACCTTCTGTTTGGATGTGGTTTTATGTTTTAATTAGTGTTTGTGCCAAGTAGGACCTATAGGATAACCTACGATGATAGTTTATTTGATTCTGCTGAAAAACAAAAACTTTGCACGCACAAATTTAGTTATGCTAAATCACAGGAATGTGCTTTTGCGTTGATTCTTTTTGGTACTGATCAATAAACAAATTTTCCAGGACTTCCTATTTTGGTAGAATTTTTAGAGTTCCAGAAGTTTGCATTAGTTATAGATTACTACAGACTGTTCTATTTTTGACAGATTCTGTTTTGCGTGTGTTGTTTGCTTATTTTGATGAATCTATGGCTAGTAAAATAGTTTATAAACCATAGATAAGTTGGAATACAGTAGGTTTAACACCAATATAAATAAAGAATGAGTTCATTACAGTACCTTGAAGTAGTCTTTTGTTTTCTTTCTCTAACAGAGCTCACGAGATTTCTGTTGAGTTTTGTGTTGTGAAGTTTTCAGGTTTTGGGTGAATTCTTTTGATGGATTATGGAATAAGGAGTGGCAAGAGCCTAAGCTTGGGGATGCCCATGGCACCCCCAAGATAATCCAAGGACACCAAAAAGTCAAAGCTTGAGGATGCCCCGGAAGGCATCCCCTCTTTCGTCCACTTCCATCGGTAATTTACTTGGAGCTATATTTTTATTCACCAACATGATATGTGTTTTGCTTGGAGTGTCTTGTATTATTTGCGTATTTGCTTGTTAGTTTAACACAATCATCCTTGCTGTACACACCTTTTGAGAGAGCCATACATGAATTGAAATTTGTTAGAATACTCTATGTGCTTCACTTATATCTTTTGAGCTTGATAGTTTGCTCATAGTGCTTCACTTATATCTTTTGAGCGTGATAATTTTTGCTCTAGTGCTTCACTTAGATCTTTTAGAGCACGGTGGTGGATTTTTTTTAAAGAAACTTGATCTCTCATGCTTCACTTATATTATTTTGAGAGTTGTGAATAGCATGGTAATTTGCTTAATGTTAATATACTTGGTATTCAAGATATGTGAAACTTTCTTTTGAGTGCGTTGAATACTAAGATAAGTTTGATGCTTGATAATTGTTTTGAGATATGAAGGTGATAATATTAGAGTCATGCTAGTTGAGTAGTTGTGAATTTAAAGAATACTTGTGTTGAAGTTTCTGATTCCCTTAGCATGCACGTATGGTGAACCGTTATGTGATGAACTCGGAGCATGATTTATTTATTGATTGTCTTCCTTATGAGTGGCGGTCGGGGACGAGCGATGGTCTTTTCCTACCAATCTATCCCCCTAGGAGCATGCGCGTAATGCTTTGCTTTGATAACTTCTAGACTTTTGCAATAAGTATATGAGTTCTTTATGACTAATGTTGAGTCCATGGATTATACGCATTTTTTCCCATCCTTCCACCACTGCTAGCCTCTCTAATACCGCGCACCTTTCGCCGGTATCATACACCCACCATAAACCTTCCTCAAAACAGCCACCATACCTACCTATCATGGCATTTCCATAGCCATTCCGAGATATATTGCCATGCAACTTTCCACCGTTCCATTTATTATGACACGCTCCATCATTGTCATATTGCTAGCATGATCATGTAGTTGACATCGTATTTGTGGCAAAACCACCGTTCATAATTCTTTCATACATGTCACTCTTGATTCATTGAATATCACGGTACACCGCCGAAGGCATTCATATAGAGTTATACTTTGTTCTAAGAATCGAGTTGTAATTGTTGAGTTGTAAGAAAAATAAAAGTGTGATGATCATCATTATTAGAGCATTGTCCCAAGTGAGGAAAGGATGATGGAGACTATGATTCCCCCATAAGTCGGGATGAGACTCCGGACGAATAATAAAAAAAGAGGCCAAAAAAAAGAGAGAAGGCCCAAATAAAAAAATAAAAAATAAAAAAAGAGAGAGAAAGAGAGAAGGGACAATACTACTATCCTTTTACCACACTTGTGCTTCGAAGTAGCACCAAGATCTTCATGATAGAGAGTCTCTCATTTTGTCACTTTCATATACTAGTGGGAATTTTTCATTATAGAACTTGGCTTGTATATTCCAATGATGGGCTTCTTCAAATGCCCTAGGTCTTCGTGAGCAAGCGAGTTGGATGCACAACCACTTAGTTTCTTTTGTTGAGCTTTCATATACTTATAGCTCTAGTGCATCCGTTGCATGGCAATCCCTACTCACTCACATTGATATCTATTGATGGGCATCTTCATAGCCTGTTGATATGCCTATTTGATGTGAGACTATCTTCCCTCTTTTTGTCTTCTCCATAACCACCATTCTATTCCACATATAGTGCTATATCCATGGCTCACGCTCATGTATTGCGTGAAGATTGAAAAAGTTTTGAAAATGTTAAAGTATGAAACAATTGCTTGGCTTGTCATCGGGGTTGTGCATGATTTAAATACTTTGTGTGGGGAAGATGGAGCATAGCCAGACTATATGATTTTGTAGGGATAACTTTCTTTGGCCATGTTATTTTGAGAAGACATAATTGCTTTGTTAGTATGCTTGAAGTATTATTATTTTTATGTCAATATGAACTTTTGTCTTGAATCTTTCGGATCTGAATATTCATACCATGATTAAGAAGATTTACATTGAAATTATGCCAAAGTATCACTCCGCATCAAAAATTCTCTTTTTATCATTTACCTACTCGAGGACGAGTAGGAATTAAGCTTGGGGATGCTTGATACGTCTCCAACATATCTATAATTTTTGATTGCTCCATGCTACTTTATCTACTGTTTTGGACTATATTGGGCTTTATTTTTCACTTTTATATTACTTTTGGGACTAACCTATTAACCGGAGGCCCAGCCCAGAATTGCTGTTTTTTGCATTTTGCAGTATTTCGAAGAAACAGAATATCAAACGGAGTCCAAATGGAATGAAACCTTCGGGATCGTGATTTTCCAACCGAACATGACCCAGGAGACTTGGACCCTACTCCAAGAAGCGCCAGAGGCGGTCACGAGGGTGGAGGGCGCCCCCCCTAGGCGCGCCCCCCTACCTCGTGGGCCCCCTAACGCTCCACTGACGTACTCCTTCCTCCTATATATACCTACGTACCCCCAATAGACCAGAGACGGAGCCAAAAACCTAATTCCACCGCCGCAACCTTCTGTATCCATGAGATCCCATCTTGGAGCCTGTTCTAGAGCTCCGCCGGAGGGGGCATCCACCACGGAGGGCTTCTACATCAACACCATAGCCCCTCCGATGAAGTGTGAGTAGTTTACTTCAGACCTTCGGGTCCATAGCTAGTAGCTAGATGGCTTCTTCTCTCTTTTTGGATCTCAATACAATGTTCTCCCTCTCTCTCGTGGAGATCTATTCGATGTAATCTTCTTTTTGTGGTGTGTTTGTTGAGACCGATGAATTGTGGGTTTATGATCCAGCTTATCTATGAATAATATTTGAATCTTCTCTGAATTCTTTTATGTATGATTGAGTTATCTTTGCAAGTCTCTTCGAATTATCCGTTTGGTTTGGCCAACTAGATTGGTAGTTCTTGCAATGGGAGAAGTGCATGGCTTTGGGTTCAATCTTGCGGTGTCCTTACCCAGTGACATAAAGGGTTGCAAGGCACATATTGTATTGTTGCCATCGAGGATAACAAGATGGGGTATTTATCATATTGCATGAATTTATTCCTCTACATCTTGTCATCTTGCTTAAGGCGTTACTCGGTTTTTAACTTAATACTCTAGATGCATGCTGGATAGCGGTCGATGAGTGGAGTAATAGTAGTAGATGCAGAATCGTTTCGATCTACTTGTCACGGACGTGATGCCTATATACATGATCATACCTAGATAACCTCATAACTATGCTCAATTCTATCAATTGCTCAACAGTAATTTGTTCACCCACCGTAGAATATTTATGCTCTTGAGAGAAGCCACTAGTGAAACCTATGGCCCCCGGGTCTATTCTCATCATATCAATCTCCATCACTTTATTTACTTGCTTTGCTTTTACTTTTTACTTTGCATCTTTATACCAAAAATACCAAAAATATTGTCTCTATCAGATCTCACTCTCGTAAGTGACCGTGAAGCGATTGACAACCCCTAATCGTGTTGGTTGCGAGTAGCTATCGTTTTGTGCAGGTACGAGGGACTTGCGCGTGACCTCCTACTGGATTGATACCTTGGTTCTCAAAAACTGAGGGAAATACTTACGCTACTATGCTGCATCATCCTCTCCTCTTCGGGGAAAACCAACGCAAGCTCGAGACGTAGCACCCCCTCTTTCCTTCTCCCTCTCTCTCCCTTCCCTTTCCCTCCGGTGGAAGAAAGGAAAAGGGGGGCAAATCCTACTTGCACGAGGAGTCCAAGTAGGACTCCCCCCCCCCCGGCACGCCCAACCTGGTCGGTCTCCTCTCTCCCTCCCTCCTTTATATACGTGGCCAGGGGCACCCCAATAGTAAAACAGATAATCTCTTAGCCGTGTGTGGTGCCCCCCTCCATAGTTACACACCTCAGTCATATCGTCGTAGTGCTTAGGCGAAGCCCTCTGCCGGTAACTTCATCATCACCGTCACCACGCCGTCGTGCTGACGGAACTCACCCTTGTCCTCAACTGGATCAAGAGCACGAGGGACGTCATCGAGCTGAACGTGTGTTGAACGCGGAGGTGCCGTACGTTCGGTACTTGATCGGTTGGATCACGAAGAAGTTCGACTACATCAACCGCGTTATTGAAACGCTTCCGCTTTCGGTCTACGAGGGTATGTGGACACACTCTCCCCTCTCGTTGCTATGCATCACCTAGATAGATCTTGCATGATCGTAGGAAATTTTTGAAATTACCGTGTTCCCCAAACAGTGGCATCCGAGCCAGGTCTATGCGTAGATGTTATATGCACGAGTAGAACACAAAGAGTTGTGGGCGATAATAGTCATACTGCTTACCAGCATGTCATACTTTGATTCGTCGGTATTGTTGGATAAAGCAGCTCAGACCGACATTACGCGTACGCCTACGCAAGACTGGTTCTACTGACGTGCTTCGCACACAGGTGGCTAGTGAGTGTCTGTTTCTCCAACTTTAGTTGAATCGAGCGTGGCTACGCCTGGTCCTTCTTGAAGGTTAAAACAACACACTTGACAAAAAATCATTGTGGTTTTGATGCATAGGTAAGAACCGTTCTTGCTAGAAGCCCGTAGCAGCCACGTAAAATTTGCAACAACAAAGTAGATGACGTCTAACTTGTTTTTGCAGGGCTTGCACTGATGTGATATGGTCAAGGCATGATGTGATATATAATTGTTGTATGAGATGATCATGTTTTGTAACAAAGTTATCGGCAACTGGCAGGAGCCATATGGTTGTCGCTTTATTGTATGCAATGCAATCGCCATGTAATTGTTTTACTTTATCACTAAGCAGTAGCAATAGTCGTAGTAACAATAGTTGGCGAGACGACAACGATGCTACGATGGAGATCAAGGTGCTGCGCTGGTGACGATGGAGATCATGACGATGCTTCGGTGATGGAGATCATGAGCACAAGATGATGATGGCCATATCATGTCACATATTTTGATTGCATGTGATGTTTATCTTATTACGCATCTTATTTTGCTTAGTATGATTGTAGCATTATAAGATGATCCCTCACTAAATTTCAAGGTATAAGTGTTGTCGGTGTCAAAACCGGCGGATCTCGGGTAGGGGGTCCCGAACTGTGCATCTATGCGGATGGTAACAGGAGACAAGGGACATGATGTTTTTACCCAGGTTCGGGCCCTCTCGATGGAGGTAAAACCCTACTCCTGCTTGATTGATATTGATGATATGGGTAGTACAAGAGTGGATCTACCACGAGATCAAGGAGGCTAAACCCTAGAAGCTAGCCTATGGTATGATTGTTGTAATGGTTGTTGTCCTACGGACTAAAACCCTCCGGTTTATATAGACACCGGAGAGGGCTAGGGTTACACAGAGTCAGTTACAATGGTAGGAGATCTACATATCCGTATTGCCAAGCTTGCCTTCCACGCCAAGGAAAGTCCCATACGGACACGGGACGAAGTCTTCAATCTCGTATCTTCATAGTCTTGGAGTCCGGCTAACGATGATAGTCCGGCTATCCGGACACCCCCTAGTCCAGGACTCCCTCAGTAGCCCCTGAACCAGGCTTCAATGACGATGAGTCCGGCGCGCATATTGTTCGGCATTGCAAGGCGGGTTCCTCCCCCGAATAATTCATAGAAGATTGCGAACACCAGGATAGTGTCCGGCTCTGCAAAATAATTTCCACATTCCACTGCAGAGAGAATATTATGTACACAAGTTCAATCAGCTGATGTATCGTGTAGCGTGACGTCACGCCACTACCAAGCCTTTACTTGAATCGTTTTTTATTATACCACCTCAGCGCGTTTAGCGAAGCGGTTTCCTTGGCACGTCTTGTCGAAGCAGAGATCGTGTTCCCCTTATTCCGGGATTCTCATCAATACGGACGTGGGTAACCCAACCGCGCCATTCATGGTGGCGCTTGGGAGATAAGCGAGTTTTACCAGGCTGGTGGGGACGGCATAGTTTTCGTCCGCCCATATATAAGGGGATAAAGATCCACCCTTTTACCTACGCCTTCTTCCTCCTTTGCTTATCCATCTCCGCGCACTCGAGCTCCGGCGCCCAAGTCTGCGCATCTCGTCTCGACCTTCTCCGACCATGTCCGGAGCGGGAGGCAAATGGTTGGCCTCCTCTGTTACGGAGGAGCACATCGCAAAACTGCGTAGCGCTGGATACCTTTCCGGCGACATCGCGCACCGGCTGCCCGACAAGGGGCAGCTCATCCCTACCCCCAGGCCCCATGAGAGGGTCGTATTCCTTCCCCACTTCCTCCGCGGACTGGGCTTCCCGTTGCATCCATTTGTCCGGGGGCTCATGTACTATTACGGCCTGGATTTCCACGATCTGGCGCCAAACTTCATCCTCAACATCTCGGCATTTATCGTCGTGTGCGAGGCCTTCCTCTGCATCCAGCCCCACTTCGGCTTGTGGCTCAAGACCTTCAACGTCAAGCCGAAGGTAGTGAAGGGCATCCAAGAGGAGTGCGAAGGCGCCATGTTGGGCAAGATGCCCAACGTCATCTGGCTCGAAGGGGCCTTCGTGGAGTCCATAAAGGGATGGCAATCGGGGTGGTTCTACATCACCGAGCCGCGTGACCCAAAATGGGCGGCGGCCCCCGAGTTCAGATCTGGTATCCCGATGCAGCTCACCTCCTGGAAAGAGAAGGGCTTGCTATGGGGCAGTTCGGAGGAGGTGATAGGACTCCAGTCCTGTCTCCAGACCCTGGTGAACAAGAAGCTTAGGCTTGTCAATGTGATCCAGGTCATGCTCATCCGCCGGATTCTCCCCTGCCAACAACGGGCCTTCAACCTGTGGGAGTTCGATCCGGCACAGCACCAGACTCTGAGCGGGCTCTTCGACACGACGTATGAAGCCGTCTGGAGGGTGCTGTTCAAGGGCGGAGAAGCCCCCGCGTCCGCAACTGAAGATCGCGGATTCAGCACCAAGCGCCCGGCCGGTGAGGTAAGCTTCGTTATCCTCTATGGGACAGTTGTTTTCTTTCATAGTTTGACTCTATGTGGGATCTAGAACTCCCAATGCCTTTGACAGGACTGGCAGAGGACGTCCGGACAGGTAGACTGCCCGGCTCCCCTTCCCGAAGACCCAGCAGACGCCCGCTTAACGGGGCTGTTGGTCCCGGCACTCTATGTGGTGCCGGAGAAGAAGGCCAAGAAGAAGGCCACGGGAACTCGCAGAAGTTCCTGGCGCCAGGTGATATCGGACTCATCGTCCGATGGCTCCGAGGCGGACTCCTCCCCCGAAGACGAGGAGGAGAAAGAGGACTCTCTCCTAGAGGAAGGGGAGAGGAAGAGGAAGGCTTCCCCAACAGGGGAGGCCGAAGGGTCCAAGAGGGGAAGGACTATTCCCCCGGACAGCTCCGCCAACGCCAACGTTGGCGACAAAGAGTGGCCCGCAAGGGCCAGGCCTCCGGCAAGATCGTAAGTATCCGGATTCCTGAAATATTTATAATTTCTCTTTTGTGTCACATAGTGTCCTTCTAATGCCGCACACTGCCTGCAGTCCGGCCGATGATGATCTCCCCGCTTCGTCGAGCGGGTCGTTGGCTCCGTCGGATGTAGATTCCATCCCGACTGCCTCCACCCCTCGCGACGCTGAGGACGCCGAGGTGGGATCCCAGGAAGGGACCCATCAGGAGGAGGCTCCGAAGGTGCCACAAGGCAGCCTCCCGGACTTTGCGCCGGACTCCACGCCGGAACCCGCAGTGGTTCCGGAGTCCGGCAGGCGGCCCCTTCGCAAGAAGGGCAAGACCATGACACCGGCGGCCTCCGTCCAACCGGAGGCGCCGGACAACTTGTTGGAGGCGCTCAAAGGCGCTTCCATCGAGGAGGAACACCGCACTATCATGAGTGTGGTGATTCAGAAGGTTCGGCTCGCCAAAAGCAGGCTGACCGAAGCCTGCAGTAGCCTTTTAACAGGCTTTGAGGTAAGAAGTTAAAATTATGTAATGTAATACCACATAGACAGTAGCCCCTGATGCTCGGTTCGGTGTTCGGAAAGAAAAACCGATTGAGGATCTAAAATAGATACACGCAGGAGCGCTAAGAATTATGTTAATATGGGTTTGCAGGCTACGCTGCTGACCTCTACCGCACTGACTGCGGAGGTCGGTGCTTTAAAGCAGGACCTCGAGCGGTCCGAGCAAGAGCTCGGCCTTGCCAAGAAGCAGCTCGAGGATAAAGAAGGTGAGTGACACCACTTTAAAATTTGTACCTTACAGAAAAGGATTTTGGTTGCAATGAAAATAACAAGGATAACGTGGGTACTACAGGGGCCACGAACAAGGTGGCGACCCTGAAGGAGGCCGTGTCCGCGGCCGAAAGAAATGCGGCCGCGGAGCGAGCGGAGTGAGAGAAGCAGGAGGCGCGGGTGGCGGAGGTGCGGCAAGAGCTCTAGGCCCTCATGGAAAAGCATGAGAGTTTGGAGCGTGACTCGAAGACTCGAGAGTCCGAGCTTGCCTCGGCTCTTGAAAGTGCCAAAGCCGCTAAGGCCGAGGCCCATAAGGCCCTCCAGGAGATTGAGGCGGTGAAGAAAATAGCGGCGGATAAGGCATTTTTCATGCAAAGCAAGCATGTTAATGTAAATTACCTGTTACTTACCCGAATTCAGAGCTCTCCAGGGGCGTTTGCAGATCTGCCTCGCAGTGTGTCGGATGCCGCCGCATTCTACCGTGGCGAGGAGGGGAGCTCAATGGAAAAGGTTTTCTGGTCTCAGTACGCTGAGTCCGGACATCCGGTGCCCCCTAGCGACCAGCTGAAGCAGCTGGTCGAACTCCACAAGGTAGCTGAGCAGGCCATGAAGGGCCTCATAGTCCGGCTTTGGCCTAGAGAGGCCATGCCTGGGAGCTACTTCGGCCTCGTGCGGTAGCTGGTGGACGCGTGCCCCTGGGTGGAGGTCATCAAACGCTCCGCCTGTATTGAAGGTGCTCGTCGGGCCCTTGCCCGCGCAAAGGTGCATTGGGGCAGGCTGGATGCGGAGAGGCTTATCACCGACGCGCCGCCAGCGGGCAAGGAGTATCGTACGCCCGAGATGTACTATAAGACTGTCCTGAAGGGTGCCCGCAAGATTGCGGATGAGTGCCCCAAAGATGTAATTATTGAGTAAACTCGCTATGTGTTATCTTGTGCGCTGAAAACTTTGTTCATATGCGCTAAGCAACGCTTATTGATTTAAAATATTACCTTCTGTGCAGCCGTTTATTAAATCTGAGAGATGGCAAGTCGTCGGCTTCAGCCCCCATGCCACGAGTGCTGGGGTGTTCGGGATAAACTTGAGCGCTCTTGTTCCCATTTTTGGGTCCATCTAGGGAGGCGCTCAACACAACGAACCAGGCAACCGGACTTATGATGCTTGAACACTCTCACTTAGCCATAGAATTCTATAATTTTAAATTTCGGCGAAGCCCCTAGTATTCGGAAGACCGATTTCGGGGCGCTATCCACGCCTTGGCCGGACATTATCCGGTTCTTCGCTCGAAGCGGCATAAGTCTTTAGGGACTCGAAAAGACCTCTCGAACAGCGACCAGTCTCTCGCCTTATCATGACTGTCAGTTTTAGCTTTCTCCACTGAGGCGCTCGCCCAGCTCAACCGGGGCGCAATCGCAGTGGTTCTCCCAGTGCTACCTTAGCCGACAGAACGGAACGTAAGGTACCAAAACATGGGAGCCGGGCAAACCCAACTATTGACCCAAGACATGATTCAGAGCCGATTCATATAATGCTATAAGTTCGAGGTGCCGCACTTGTGAAAGTGTTCGGACTTATCACACCATGATGCGGGGAACATAAGCCCCTGGTGTATTCGGCCGTACCAAAATATACGGGTGCAAGATGTCATTAATGAACATATATGTAAGGTAATGCAATTATAGGCAAAAAGTGCTGCATTATTTATTCAAGGAATTCTACGATGAGTGCGGAATGATACAAGTAGTGCGGTAAGCAAGGGACTGGACTAATTAGACATGTTTCCCTCCAGGGGTAGGCTGCGGAATGGTGTATTTAACAAATTTAATGCTCGTAATGGAGACCACCTGAGTGTTCGTCGCAGCCTTTGTCCCTCCCTGGCTGTTGCATCGTGAGTTTGGCAGATTTGCCGCCGGACAGGGCCTCTGATGAATGGAGTCCTGTGTATAAAAAGAAGGAAAATAAAAATAAAAAGAGCGACACACTTGGGAGCCCCTAGTGTGGTCGAGCCGCACTCTAGGTCAGTTGTGGTCGTGCCCCTCCCCCTATGCCCATGGTATCTCTAGAGCGTAATGATGTACGCGGAGAGCTGGTCTTGCAATCATGTGAGGGCTGGGGTTGGGGCCGCATTGCTACGTGAGCTCGGAACGTGCCAGGTGGTCTTGATTGATGTTGCTCCGGGCGCGTTTGGCCGTGTCCGGTCGTTTAACGGACGGACTCGAAAATTGCCTTAGAAGGCTGCTCTGTACTTCTGCTGCGAGAGCCGCTGTATGTTCCCCCGTTCGGAGGGAGCGTTCCGTATTTCCGTTGACCGTGATGACTCCACGAGGGCCTGGCATCTTGAGCTTGAGGTATGCATAATTCGGCACCGCGTTGAACTTTGCGAACGCGGTTCGTCCGAGCAGAGTGTGATAGCCGCTGCGGAACGGGACTATGTCGAAGATTAACTCCTCGCTTTGGAAATTATCCGGGGATCCGAAGACCACTTCCAGTGTGACTGAGCCTGTACAATTGGCCTCAACACCTGGTATGACGCCTTTGAAGGTCGTCATTGTAGGTTTAATCCTTGAGGGGTTTATGCCCATCTTGCGCACTGTATCTTGATAAAGCAGGTTCAGGCTACTGCCGCCGTCCATCAGGACTCTCGTGAGGTGAAATCTGTCGACGATTGGGTCTAAAACCAATGCGGCGAATCCGCCATGGCGAATACTGGTCGGATGGTGTCTTCGATCGAAAGTGATCGGGCAAGAGGACCATGGATTAAACTTCGGGGCGACTGGCTCCATCGCATATACATCCCTTAGTGCACGCTTCCGCTCCCTCTTGGGTATGTGGGTTGCGTATATCATGTTTACCGTCCGCACTTGTGGGGGGGAAGCCCTTCTGTCCTCTACTGTTCGGCGGCTGGGTCTCTTCCTCGTCATCGCTGTGCAGCCCCTTGTCATTGTTTTCGACAATTAACTTGCCTGCCTGCTTGAATACCCAACAATCTCTTTTGGTGTGGTTAGCTGGTTTTTCGGGGGTGCCATGTATCTGGCAAGAGCGGTCGAGTATTCGGTCCAAATTGAACGGACCCGGGGTGGTTCTTTTGAATGGCTTCTTCCGCTGACCGGGTTTAGAGCCTCGGAATCCGGCGTTGACTGCCGTATCCTCATTGTTGTCGCCGTTAACGCGGCGTTTATTTTTGCTTCGAGGGACCTACCATTGTGGTCCTTAGTATCCGGACTGCCAGCATTTTTACTGAGGTTGTTGCTGCGAGCTAGCTAGCTATCCTCTCCCGCACAGAAGCGGGTCATTAATGATGTGAGGGCTGCCATGGATTTCGGCTTTTCCTGTCCTAGGTGCCGGGCCAGCCACTCGTCGCGGATGTTATGTTTGAAGGCTGCGAGGGCCTCTGCATCCGGACAATCAACGATTTGATTTTTCTTTGTTAAGAACCGTGTCCAGAATTGTCTAGCCGATTCGTCTGGCTGCTGAATTATGTGGCTTAGGTCATCGGCGTCTGGTGGTCGCACATATGTGCCCTGGAAGTTGTCGAGGAATGCGGCTTCCAGGTCCTCCCAACACCCAATTGACTCTGCGGGCAGGCTGTTAAGCCAATGCCGAGCTGGTCCTTTAAGCTTGAGCGGGAGATATCTGATAGCGTGGAGATCGTCGCCGCGGGCCATATGGATATGAAGGAGATAATCCTCGATCCAAACCGCGGGGTCTGTTGTGCCATCGTAGGATTCAATGTTGACGGGTTTAAACCCTTCAGGGATTTGATGATCCATTACTTCGTCTGTGAAGCATAGTGGGTGTGCGGCACCTCTGTATTGAGCAATATCACGACGTAGCTCAAGGGAGCGTTATCTGCTGTGTTCGGCCCGGCCGGAGTTGTTGTATCCGGTGTGACGGTATTCGTCGTGGGTCGTGGGGCGCCCACGTGATCCATAGATAGATCTGGGTTGTCTTGCCTTGTCCTCTAATATATCCCGCAAGTACGGCGCGTTCCCCCGTGGCTTCGTACTTTTCGAGCAATGCCGGGGTACGGTCTTGATGGAGGGCCTGGATGCCTCTCTGTCGTGACCACGGGGTGGTCGGTCGGCCGTATTGTGCGCTGGTGATGAAGGTATGTATGCTTCCTCCTCTAGTCGGGGGAGCAACTTGCGTTTTGGGTAGCTCTTGGAGGGGCGTTCGAGTTCATACTCTTCAGCCGCGAGAACCTCGGTCCATCTGTCGGCCAGCAGGTCTTGATCAGCTTGAAGTTGCTGCTGTTTTTTCTTTAGGCTATTTGCTGTGGCCATTAGCCTGCGTTTGAAACGCTCTTGTTCGACGGGATCCTCAGGCACGACGAATTCGTCGTCGTCGAGGCTTGCCTCGTCTCCGGAGGGAGGTATGTAATTATCATCCTCGACCTCTTCGTCTGCCGCTCTCTCGTGAGGGCTTGCTTCTGCATCCTCCTGTGCTGAATCTTGCTGGAGGGGGTTGTCTTCGGCACTTTCTGGGGTGTTATTATCTCCTGTGCCGGAATCTCCATTCTTACTGTGGCGGGATTTAGAGCGGCGCCGCTGACGTCGGTGCTTGGGCTGTTTCTTTAAGGAATCTGCCTCCGCTGCTTCTTCGCCGTCCCCATCTTTTGGGGTATCCACCATGTATATGTCGTATGACGAGGTGGTCTTCCAGTGCCCTGTAGGCGCTGGTTCTTGATTGTCTCCGGCATCGTCGTCCATACCGTCGATGTCTTCGAAGTCGTAGTCTAGCATGTCTGTTAGATCGTCGACAGTTGCTACAAAGTGGGCGGTGGGTGGGATTTGAATTTCTTCGTCGTCCGCGTCCCAACCATCCTGGCCGTAGTCCGGCCAGGGCTCTCCGGATAGCGAGAGATGCTTCAGCGAATTTAGGATGTCGCCAAAGGGTGAGTGCTGAAAGATGTCTGCAGCGGTGAACTCCATGATCGGCGCCCAATCGGATTCGATTGGCAGGGGCGCAGGAGGTTCGGAGTCCGGCATGGAGTCCGGCACCTCGGAGTCACGAGCTTTATAAGGGACGAGGTCAGTGTTCGGCTCCATCGCCGTGGAAGTTGTAGTTCCCGAGGCGGTGTCCAGCCACCTATCCTCGATCTGCGCGACCGGCTCCGAACTATGGGTCGGAGCGGATTCGTGTGCGGCCTCCAAGGCATTGTCCGGTGGCAGAGTTAGATCATGCCCATCGTGACAGTGCGGGACGCTTGTTTGCGGCTTGGATCCATCGAAGATCAAGTCCCCGCGGATATCCGCCATGAAGTTTAGGCTTCCAAATCTGACCTGACGGCCAGGGGCGTAGCTTTCGATTTGCTCTAGATGGCCAAGTGAATTAGCCCGCAGTGCGAAGCCGCCGAATACGAAGATCTGTCCGGGGAGAAAAGTCTCACCCAGGACTGTGTTGTTGATCGAAGAAGCCATCAAGCCTATCGGTGACGACACAGAGGAACTCTCAATGAAAGCACCAATGTCGGTGTCAAAACCGGCGGATCTCGGGTAGGGGGTCCCGAACTATGCGTCTAGGCGGATGGTAACAGGAGAAAAGGGACACGATGTTTTTACCCAGGTTCGGGCCCTCTCGATGGAGGTAAAACCCTACTCCTGCTTGATTGATATTGATTATATGGGTAGTACAAGAGTGGATCTACCACGAGATCAAGGAGGCTAAACCCTAGAAGCTAGCCTATGGTATGATTGTTGTAATGGTTGTTGTCCTACGGACTAAAACCCTCCGGTTTATATAGACACCGGAGAGGGCTAGGGTTACACAGAGTCGGTTACAATGGTAGGAGATCTACATATCCGTATCGCCAAGCTTGCCTTCCACGCCAACGAAAGTCCCATCCGGACACTGGACGAAGTCTTCAATCTTGTATCTTCATAGTCTTGGAGTCCGGCTGACGATGATAGTCCGGCTATCCGGACACCCCCTAGTCCAGGACTCCCTCAAGTGTACTCCCTGAGTATGCACCGTTGCGACAGTTCGTCGTGCCAAGACACCACGTGATGATCGGGTGTGATAAGCTCTACGTTCAAATACAACGGGTGCAAGCCCGTTTTTGCACACGCAGAATACTCGGGTTAAACTTGACGAGCCTAGCATATGCAGATATGGCCTCGGAACACTGAGACCGAAAGGTCGAGCGTGAATCATATAGTAGATATGATCAACATAGTGATGTTCACCATTGAAAACTACTCCATCTCATGTGATGATCAGACATGGTTTAGTTGATATGGATCACGTGATCATTTAGATAACTAGAGGGATGTCTATCTAAGTGGGGGTTCTTAAGTAATATGATTAATTGAACTTTAATTTATCATGAACTTAGTCCTGATAGTACTTTGCAAATTATGTTGTAGATTAATAGCTCGCGTTGTAGCTTCCCTATGTTTTTATATGTTCCTAGAGAAATTAAGTTGAAAGATGATAGTAGAAATGATGCAGACTGGGTCCGTGATCTGAGGTTTATCCTCATTGCTGCACAGAAGAATTATGTCCTTGATGCACCACTAGGTGACAGACCTATTGCAAGAGCAAATGCAAACGTTATGAACGTTTAGCTAGCTCAATATGATGACTACTTGATAGTTTAGTGCACCATGCTTTACGGCTTAGAACCGGGACTTCAAAAACTTTTTGAATGCCACGGAGCATATGAGATGTTCCAAGAGCTGAAATTAGTATTTCAGACTCATGCCCGTGTCAAGAGGTATGAGACCTCCGACAAGTACTTCGCCTAAAAGATGGAGGAGAATTGCTCAGCTAGTGAGCATGTACTCAGAATGTCTGGGTACTACAATCGCTTGAATCAAGTGGGAGTTAATCTTCCAGATAAGATAGTGGTTAACAGAGTTCTCTAATCACCATCACCAAGTTACTAGAACTTAGTGATGAACTATAGAATGCAAGGGATGACGTAAACGATTCCCGAGCTCTTCGTGATGCTGAAAACGACGAAGGTAGAAATCAAGAAAAAGCATCAAGTGTTGATGTTTGACAAGACCACTAGTTTCAAGAAAAGGGCAAAGGGAAAGAAAGGGAACTTCAAATAGAATGGCAAGCAAGTTGTTGATACGTTTCCAATGTATCTATAATTTTTGATTGTTCCGTGCTATTATATTATCTGTTTTGGATGTTTAATGGGCTTTATTATACACTTTTATACTATTTTTGGGACTAACCTATTAACTGGAGGCCCAGTCCAAATTGCTGTTTTTTGCCTATTTCAGTGTTTCGCAGAAAAGGAATATCAAACGGAGTCCAAACGGGATGAAACCTTCCGGAGAGTCGTTTTTGGAACAAACGCAATCCAGGAGACTTGGAGTGGACGTCAAGGAAGCAACAAGGCGGCCATGAGGCAGGGAGGCGCGCCCCCACCCTCATGGGCCCCTTGTGGCTCCCCTGACCGACTTCTTTCGCCTATATATACTCATATACCCTGAAAACATCCGAGAGCACCACGAAACCCTATTTCCACCGCCGCAACCTTCTGTACCCGTGAGATTCCATCTTGGGGCCTTTTTCGGCGCTCCGCCGGAGGGGGGATCGATCACGGAGGGCTTCTACATCAACACCGTAGCCTCTCCGATGATGTGTGAGCAGTTTACCTCAGCCTTCGGGTCCATAGTTATTAGCTAGATGGCTTCTTCTCTCTCTTGGGATCTCAATACAGAGTTCTCCTCGATCTTCTTAGAGATCTATTCGATGTAATTCTTTTTGCGGTGTGCTTGTCGAGATCCGATGAATTGTGGGTTTATGATCAAGATTATCTATGAACAATATTTGAATCTCCTCTGAATTCTTTTATGTGTGATTAGTTATCTTTGCAAGTCTCTTCGAATTATCAGGTTGTTTTGGCCTACTAGATTGATCTTTCTTGCAATGGGAGAAGTGCTTAGCTTTGGGTTCAATCTTGCGGTGTCCTTTCCCAGTTACAGCAGGGATAGCAAGGCACGTATTGTATTGTTGCCATCGAGGATAAAAAGATGGGGTTTATATCATATTGCTTGAGTTTATCCCTATACATCATGTCATCTTGCCTAATGCGTTACTCTGTTCTTATGAACTTAATACTCTAGATGCATGCTAGATAGCGGTCGATGTGTGGAGTAATAGTACTAGATGCAGAACCGTTTCGATCTACTTGTCGCGAACGTGATGCCTATATACATGATCATGCCTAAATATTCTCATAACTATGCACTTTTCTATCACTTGCTCGACAGTAATTTGTTCACCCACTGTAATACTTATGCTATCTTGAGAGAAGCCACTAGTGAAACCTATGGCCCACGGGTCTATTTTCCATCATATATGTTTCCGATAATTTTGCAATCTTTACTTTCCAATCTATATCATAAAAATACCAAAAATATTTATCTTATTATCTCTATCAGATCTCACTTTTGCAAGTGGCCTTGAAGGGATTGACAACCCCTTTATCGTGTTGGTTGCAAGGTTCTTATTTGTTTGTGCAGGTATGAGGGATTTGGGTGTAGCCTCCTACTGGATTGATACCCTGGTTCTCAAAAACTGAGGGAAATACTTACGCTACTTTGCTGCATCACCCTTTCCTCTTCAAGGGAAAACCAACGCATTCTCAAGAGGTAGCAAGAAGGATTTCTGGCGCCGTTGCCGGGGAGGCTTACGCCAAGTCAAGTCAAGATTTGATCTCTCGACAATTCGTCAATTTCTGGCATCATTGCCGGGGAGACCTACGCACAGGTCAAGACATACCAAGTACCTGTCACAAACTCTTATCCCTCGCATTACATTATTTGTCATTTGCCTCTCGTTTTCCTCTCCCCCACTTCACCTTTGCCTTTTCTTCGCCTTCTTCCCGTATGTATCTTTGTTTGTGTTTCCATGTGCCTTTTATTTGCTTGCATCTTTGCTTGCTAAAAATCTATTGATATGGATCCACTTAAAGTGTTCTACTTGGATCATCTTCGATCCTTATGCGCTCGTGCTGAAACCCCAACTAGCCTAGTTGATGGGAAATCTTTAGATGAGCATGCTCATTTTGTGCATCACCGGTTGTCTGAAAAGGGGAGACTCTTATGGGATCAAATAAACATATTGTTGTGTTATGCTTGGACTCTTTGTGAAATTTATGGTTTTACTTGTTGCTCTAAGAACCTTAAGAAACACCTTCCCTACCTATGTGAGTTTAATGATAATGAAATCTTATCTTCTTATGCAAAGGGTGTTTATAGTTACTACGATATCGAACAAATTGAAGAATTTGTTGCTTTTAAGGGTGCTTATGAAGTTGCTTCTTTGATTGAAAAGTACGATATTACTCTCTACGAATCTGAAATTTTTGACATACTTAAATATTGCTTTGAAAATTATGCTCATAATGTCTATGTCAAAGAATTTACTGAGAGAATGACCGTTGCTTTGGAAGAAAATAATGATATGCATGAATCTATAGATAATGATGATTCTGATGATTTGATTGAAATTTCCCTTGATGAACGCGATGCTTGCTATTCTTGTGGCCATGATACCAATATTTTTGAAGACGAATTTGCTATAGTTCCTTATGTTAAACATGAGATCGTTGCTATTGCGCCCATACTTGATAGTTCTTTTGATAAAAAGCATGATTGCAATGATGTTATTACAAATTCTATTGATGTAAATTTTGTTAATGATATGCAAAACCTCAAGCTTGGGGATGCTAGTTTTTCTATGACTACTACTTGTTGCAATGGTCATGATTGGGGTGATTCTTCTTTTGATCTTGAAAATTTATTTAGGCCCCATGATGAATATGAGATTGATAATAGTGTTTGCAATATTATTGAAAGTGGGTTTGGAAGAGTGTCAACTTTAGATCCCACATATTTGAATAATGTTCAATTTTATGAAATTTTTGATAAAAGTGGGTTTGGAGAGGTCATGACTTTAGTTGATGTTAATCCCACTATTTTGGAAGAGTGTCAACTTTGCATGCATGTGGATCGTGTTGAAAATATTTTCTATGATAGCTATTTTGTTGAATTTTCTTATGATCCCACATGTAATTATTATGAGAGAGGAAGATATGATTGTAGAAATTTTCATGTTACTAAATTACCTCTCGTTATGTTGAGATTGCTATTGTTTCTTTCCGCTTCCTTCCATATGCTAGTTTTTGCTTGCTATGATAATTTGTTTGCCTACAATATGCCTATGCATAGGAAGTATGTTAGACTTAGATGTGTTTTTTCACATGCTATATGATGCTCTCTTTGCGCTTTAATTCCTATCTTTCATGTGGAGCATCATTAGAATTATCAATGCCTAGCTAGGGGCGTTAAACGATAGCGCTTGTTGGGAGGCAACCCAATTTTATTTTTGTTATTTGCCTTTTGTTCCTGTTTAGTAATAAATAATTCATCTAGCCTCTGGTTAGATGTGGTTTTATGTTTTAATTAGTGTTTGTGCCAAGTAAAACCAATAGGATCTTCTTGGGTGATAGTTAATTTGATCTTGCTCAAAGACAGAAACTTTTGCACGCACGAGAATAATTTTCATAAATCACATAAATGTGATTTTCAGTTGATTATTTTTTCAGAAGATTAATAAACAAATTATCTAGGACTTCCTATTTTGTTAGAATTTTTGGGGTTCCATAAGTATTCGAAAGTTACAGATTGCTACAGACTGTTCTGTTTTTGACAGATTCTGTGTTCATGTGTTGTTTGCTTATTTTGATGAATCTATGGCTAGTATCAGGGGGTATGAACCATAGAGAAGTTGGAATACAGTAGGTTTAACACCAATATAAATAAAGAATATGTTCATTACAGTACCTTAAAGTGGTGGTTTGTTTTATTTCGCTAGCGGAGCTCATGAGATTTTCTGTTGAGTTTTGTGTTGTGAAGTTTTCAAGTTTTTGGGGAAAGATTTGATGAATTATGAAATAAGGGGTGTCAAGAGCCTAAGCTTGGGGATGCCTTGGTAAAATTAAAGGACAACCAAAACCTAAGCTTGGGGATGCACCGGAAGGCATCCCCTCTTTCGTCTTCGTCCATCGGTAACTTTACTTGATGCTATATTTTTATTCACCACATGATATGTGTTTTGATTGGAGCGTCTAGTATGATTTGAGACTTTGCTTTTTAGTTTACCACAATAATCCTTGCTTTACACACCTTTTGGGAGAGACACACATGAATCGGAATTTATTAGAATACTCTATGTGCTTCACTTATATCTTTTGAGCTAGATAATTTTGCTCTAGTACTTCACTTATATCTTTTTAGAGCACGACGGTGGTTTTATATTGTAGAAATTATTGATCTCTCATGCTTCACTTATATTATTTTGAGAGTCCTTTAGAACAGCATGGTAATTGCTTTGTTTAAAATTTTAGTCCTAATATGATGAGCATCCAAGATAGGTATAACAAAAACTATCATATAAAGTGCATTGAATACTATGAGAAGTTTGATACTTGATGATTGTTTTGAGATATGAGGATGGTAATATTAGGGTCATGCTAGTTGAGTAGTTGTGAATTTGAGGAATACTTGTGTCAAAAGGTGTAATTCCCGTAGCATGCACGTATGGTGAACCGTTATGTGATGAAGTTGGAGCATGATTTATTTATTGATTGTCTTCCTTATGTGTGGAGGTCGGGATCGCGCGATGGTTAACTCCTACCAACCCTTCCCCTAGGAGCATGCATGTAGTACTTTGTTTTGATAACTTGTAGATTTTTGCAATAAGTATGTGAGTTCTTCATGACTAATGTTGAGTCCATAGATTATACACACTCTCACCCTTCCACCATTGCTAGCCTCTCTTGTGCCGCATGATACGTCCATTTTGCATCATGCTTTTATATCGATATTTATCGCATTATGGGCTGTTATTTCACGATATGTCACAATACTTATGGCTATTCTCTCTTATCTTACAAGGTTTACCATGAAGAGGGGGAATGCTGGCAGCTGAAATTCTGGCTGGAAAAGGAGCAAATATTGAAGGCCTATTCTGCGCAACTCCAAAAGTCCTGAAACTCCACGGAATATCTTAAAATAAATAAAGAAAAATCGTTGCCAAAGATGAAGGCCAGGGGGCCCACACCCTGCTCACGAGGGTGGGGGGCGCGCCCTCCCCCCTGGGCGCGCCCCCCTACCTCGTGGGCCCCCTGGTGGCTCTCCGACGCCCATCTTCTCCTATATGAAGTCTTTCGATGAGAAAAAAATAGGAAGCAACCTTTCGGGACGATACTCTGCCGCCACGAGGCGGAACCTTGGCGGAACCAATCTAGGGCTCCGGCAGAGCTGTGCTGCCGGGGACACTTCCCTCCTGGAGGGGGAAATCATCGTCATCATCATCACCAATGCTCCTCTCATCGGGAGAGGGCAATCTCCATCAACATCTTCACCAGCACCATCTCATCTCCAAACCCTAGTTCATCTCTTGTATCCAATTCTTGTCTCTAAGTCCAGGATTGGTGCTAGTAGGTTGCCAGTAGTGTTGATTACTCCTTGTAGTTGATACTAGTTGGTTTATTTGGTGGAAGATCATATGTTCAGATACTTTATGCATATTATTACCCCTCTGATTATGAACATGAATATGCTTTGTGAGTAGTTACGTTTGTTCCTGAGGACAAGGGAGAAGTCTTGCTATTAGTAGTCATGTGAATTTGGTATTCGTTCAATATTTTGATAAGATGTATTTTGTCTAACCTCTAGTGGTGTTATGTGAACGTCGACTACATAACACTTCACCATTATTTGGGCCTAGAGGAAGGCATTGGGAAGTAAAAATTAGATGATGGGTTGCTAGAGTGACAGAATCTTAAACCCTAGTTTATGCGTTGCTTCGTAAGGGGCTGATTTGGATCCATATGTTTCATGCTATGGTTAGGTTTACCTTAATACTTTTGTTGTAGTTGCGGATGCTTGCAATAGAGGTTAATCACAAGTGGGATGCTTGTTCAAGTAAGAACAGTACCCAGGCACCGGTCCACCCACATAAAAAATTATCAAAGTACCGAACGCAAATCATATGAGCGTGATGAAACCTAGCTTGACGATATTCCCATGTGTCCTCGGGAGTGCTTTTCCTATTATAAGAGTTTCTTCCAGGCTTGTCCTTTGCTACAAAAAGGATTGGGCCACCTTGCTACACTTTATTTACTTTTGTTACTTGTTGCTCGTTACCATTTATCTTATCACAAAACTATCTGTTACACTTATTTCAGTACTTGTAGAGAATGCCTTGCTGAAAACCGCTTATCATTTCCTTCTGCTCCTCGTTGGGTTCGACACTCTTACTTATCGAAAGGACTACGATAGATCCCCTATACTTGTGGGTCATCAAGACTCTTTTCTGGAGCCGTTGCCGGGGAGTGTAGCGCCTTTGGTAAGTGGAATTTGGTAAGGAAAAATTTATATAGTGTGCTGAAATTTTCTGTCACTTGTTACTATGGAAACTGAATCTCTGAGGGGCTTGTTCGGGGTATCTTCACCCCGTCCAGTAGAGCAAAGAGTTGCTCCTCAACCTACTGAACCTATTGAAAATGAAACTCCTTTTGTATTTCCTTCAGGTATTATAGAAAAACTGCTGGCTAATACTTTTACAGGAGATGGGACAAAGCATCCCGATGAGCATCTACGCTATTTGGATGATATTTGTGGATTATTTAAGCTTGCAGGTATACCCGATGATGTTGTTAAGAAGAAGGCTTTCCCTTTATCTTTGGAGGGAGACGCATCGACATGGTATAAGCTATGTGATGACACGAGATCGTGGAACTATAAAAAAATGAAATTGGAATTTCATCAAAAGTATTACCCTATGCATCTTGTTCATCGTGATCGCAATTACATATATAATTTTTGGCCTCGCAAAGGAGAAAGCATCTCTCAAGCTTGGGGGAGGCTTAAATCAATGTTATATTCATGCCCCAATCATGAGCTCTCAAGAGAAACAATTCTTTAGAATTTTAGGCTCGGCTTTCTGATAACAATCGCACCATGCTCGATACTTCTTGTGTTGGCTCTTTTATGATGAAGACTATTGAATTCAGATGGAATTTATTGGATAGAATTAAACGCAACTCTGAGGATTGGGACCTCGACGAAGGTAAGGAGTCAGGTATGACACCTAAATTTGATTGTGTTAAATCTTTTATGGATACCGATATTTTCCGTAAATTTAGCACTAAATATGGACTTGACTCTGAGATAGTAGCTCCCTTCTGTGAATCTTTTGCTACTTATGTTGATCTCCCCAAGGAGAAGTGGTTTAAATATCATCCTCCCATAGAAGTAAAAGTAGATGCACCTATTAAAGTTGAAGAAAAGACCATCACTTATAATGATCCTATTGTTCCCACCTCTTATGTTGAGAAACCACCTTTCCCTGCTAGAGTAAAGGATCATGCTAAAGCTTCAACTGTTGTTCGCAAAAGCAATGCTAGAACTTATACACCTCCTGAGCAAGTTAAAGTAGAACCTAATATTGCTATTGTTAAAGATCTCTTGTCTGATAATATTGATGGGCATGTCATTGAATTCTCTGGTGAAACTGCTAGAATAGCTAAACCCTGTGATAGAGATAAACATAGACCTGTGGTAGGCGTGCCTGTTATTTCTGTTAAAATAGGAGATCATTGTTATCATGGCTTATGTGATATGGGTGCGAGTGCTAGTGTTATACCACATACTTTATATGAAGAAATTAAGAATGAAATTGCACCCGCTGAGATAGAAGATATTGATGTTACAATTAAGCTTGCCAATAGAGATACTATATCGCCAGTGGGAATTGTTAGAGATGTTGAAGTCTTGTGTGGGAAAACTAAATATCCTGCTGATTTCCTTGTTCTTTGTTCTCCACAAGATAGCTTTTGCCCCATTTTATTTGGTAGACCCTTCTTGAATACTGTAAATGCTAAGATAGACTGCGAAAAGGATGTTGTTACTATTGGCTTGGATGATATGGTTCATGAGTTTAATTTCTCTAAATTTAGTAAACAACACAGTGAGGAAGAATTGCCTAGTAAGGATGAAATTATTGGTCTTGCTTCTATTGCTGTACCTCCTAGTGATCCTTTAGAACACTATTTGCTGGACCATGAAAATGATATGTTTATGAATGAAAGAAGGCAAATAAATGAAATATTCTTTACACAGGAACCTATTCTGAAACACAATTTGCCTGTTGAAATCCTAGGGGATCCTCCTCCACCCAAGGGTGATCCCGTGTTTGAGCTTAAACCGTTGCCTGATAATCTTAAATATGCTTATCTTAATGAAAAGAAAATATATCCTGTTATTATTAGTGCTAACCTTTCAGAGCATGAAGAAGAAAGATTATTGAAAACTCTGAAGAAGCACCGTGCAGCTATTGGATATACTCTCGATGATCTTAAGGGCATTAGTCCCACTCTATGTCAGCATAAAATAAATTTGGAAGTGGATGCTAAACTAGTATGTGATCCTCAACGACGTTTGAATCCTAAAATGAAAGAAGTGGTAAGGAAGGAAATACTCAAGCTTCTGGAGGCAGGTATAATTTATCCCGTTGCTGATAGTCAGTGGGTAAGTCCTGTCCATTGTGTCCCTAAGAAGGGAGGTATTACTGTTGTCCCTAATGATAAAGATGAATTGATCCCGAAAAGAATTATCATAGGTTATAGGATGGTAATTGATTTCCGCAAATTAAATAAAGCTACTAAGAAAGATCATTACCCGTTACCTTTTATTGATCAAATGCTAGAAAGATTATGCAAACATACACATTATTGCTTTCTAGATGGTTATTCTGGTTTCTCTCAAATACCTGTGTCGGCTAAAGATCAATCAAAGACTACTTTTACATGCCCTTTTGGTACTTTTGCTTACAGACGTATGCCTTTTGGTTTATGTAATGCTCCTGCTACCTTTCAAAGATGCATGATGGCTATATTCTCTGATTTTTGTGAAAAGATTTGTGAGGTTTTCATGGACGACTTTTCCGTCTATGGATCCTCTTTTGATGATTGCTTGAGCAATCTTGATCGAGTTTTGCAGAGATGTGAAGAAACTAATCTTGTCTTGAATTGGGAAAAGTGCCACTTTATGGTTAATGAAGGTATTGTCTTGGGGCACAAAGTTTCTGAAAGAGGTATTGAAGTTGATAAAGCCAAAGTTGATGCTATTGAAAAGATGCCATGTCTCAAGGACATCAAAGGTATAAGAAGTTTCCTTGGTCACGCCGGATTTTATAGGAGGTTCATTAAAGACTTCTCAAAAATCTCTCGGCCTCCAATTAATTTATTACAAAAATATGTACCATTTGTCTTTGATGATGATTGTGTAGAAGCATTTGAAATACTTAAGAAAGCATTAGTCTCTGCACCTATTGTTTAGCCACCTAATTGGAACTTACGCTTTGAAATTATGTGTGATGCTAGTGATTATGCTGTAGGTGTTGTACTAGGGCAAAGAGTTGATAAGAAATTAAATGTTATCCATTATGCTAGTGAGACTCTAGACAATGCTCAAAGAAATTATGCTACTACCGAAAACGAACTCTTAGCAGTTGTATTTGCTTGTGATAAATTCAGACCTTAAATTGTTGATTCTAAAGTAACTATTCACATCGATCATGCTGCTATTAAATATCTTATGGAAAAGAAAAATGCTAAACCTAGACTTATTAGATGGGTTCTCTTGCTGCAAGAATTTGATTTGCATATTGTTGATAGAAAAGGAGCCGAGAACCCAGTTGCAGACAACTTATCTAGGTTAGAGAATGTTCTTGATGACCCACTACCTATTGATGATAGCTTTCCTGATGAGCAATTAAATGTCATAAGTACTTCTCATAGCACTCCGTGGTATGCTAATTATGCTAATTATATTGTTGCTAAATTTGTACCACCTAGCTTCACATACCAACAAAAGAAAAAGTTCTTTTATGATTTGAGACATTACTTTTGGGATGATCCACATCTTTATAAAGAAGGAGTAGATGGTGTTATTAGACGTTGTGTACCTGAGCATGAACAGGAACAAATCCTACTCAAGTGTCACTCCGAAGCTTATGGAGGACACCACGCTGGAGATAGAACTGCACATAAGGTATTGCAATCTTGTTTTTATTGGCCTACTCTCTTCAAGGATGCCCGTAAGTTTGTTTTGTCTTGTGATGAATGTCAAAGAATTGGTAATATTAGTAGACGTCAAGAAATGCCTATGAATTATTCACTTGTTATTGAACCATTTGATGTTTGGGGCTTTGATTATATGGGACCTTTTTGCTGCTTCTAATGGATACACTCATATTTTAGTTGCTGTTGATTACATTACTAAGTGGGTAGAAGCTATTCCAACTAGTAGTGCTGATCATAACACTTCTATTAAAATGCTTAAGGAAGTTATTTTTCCGAGGTTTGGAGTCCCTATATATTTAATGACTGATGGTGGTTCACACTTTATTCATGGTGCTTTCCGTAAAGTGCTTGCTAAATATGATGTTAATCATAGAATTGCATCTCCTTATCACCCGCAGTCTAGTGGTCAAGTAGAATTTAGTAATAGAGAGCTCAAATTAATTTTGCAAAAGACTGTTAATAGGTCTAGAAAGAATTGGTCCAAGAAACTTGATGATGCATTATGGGCCTATAGAACTGCATATAAGAATCCTATGGGTATGTCTCCGTATAAAATGGTTTATGGAAAAGCATGTCACTTACCTCTCGAACTAGAACATAAGGCATATTGGGCTATTAAAGAGCTCAACTATGATTTCAAACTTGCCGGTGAGAAGAGGTTATTTGATATTAGCTCACTTGATGAATGGAGAACCCAAGCCTATGAAAATGCCAAGTTGTTTAAAGAAAAAGTTAAAAGATGGCATGACAAAAGGATACAAAAGCGTGAGTTTAATGTAGGTGATTATGTGTTGCTATACAACTCTCATTTAAGATTTTTTGCAGGAAAACTTCTCTCTAAATGGGAAGGTCCGTACGTTATCGAGGAGGTCTATCGTTCCGGTGCCATAAAAATCAACAACTTCGAAGGCACAAATCCGAAGGTGGTGAACGGTCAAAGAATCAAACATTATATCTCAGGTAATCCTATAAATGTTGAAACCAATGTTATTGAAACCATAACCCCGGAGGAATACATAAGGGACACTTTACAGAACGTTCCAGACTCCGAAAAGGAATAGGTATGTGTTACGGTAAGTAAACTGACTCCAAAACAAATTCTAAGGCAATATTTCTCCGTTTTGGAATACTTAGAAAAATAGAAAAATAAGTAGCAGTCCAGGGAGGACACGAGGCCTCCACAAGGGTGGAGGGCGCGCCCTACCCCCTGGGCGCGCCCCCTACCTCGTGAGCACCTCGTGTGCCCTCCGGACTCCGTTTTCTTGCACGATACGTATTTTGGTCGGTAAAAATTCATTATATATTCTCCCGAAGGTTTTGACGACCGTATCACGCAAATATCTTCTGTTTTCGTTTCGAGCTGTTTCCGTTGCAGATTTGAGGATTCCGGAGACTCGATCATCCTTCTATGAGGGTGAGCCTATGCCATGGAAGGTGGACGACAAGCTTGCATTATCAACAACACCTCCACCGCCACCAACAAAGAAGGAGACATACTCACATGGGTATGGGCACTCCCCTTGGCAACTGCCAAGCTTGGGGGAGGTGCCCCGGTATCGTATCATCATCACAACTCCTATCTTTACCGTTTTTCTTAGTTCGATCCTATTAGTAGTATCTTGATTTAGTAGAATAAAGTCATGGCATGATCTAGTTTTGAGTTTTGTTTTATGATCCCTCTATGCAATCAAGTCCGTGAGCTATATATAATAAAGATTAGTGTTGAGTCAAGGGCTTGATTACTTTGCCATGATCCTGGGTGAATAAAAGAAAAGAATAAAAAGAAACAAAGAGTTCATATTGATCTTAGTGAAAGTAATAACTCCACATAGAAAGAGTATGATGATTAAAAGTTGTTGGGAGTTGGCAAAAATAGCTTTGGTCATCGTTGCAATTAATAGGAAGTAATAAGGGGAGAGAGGTTTCACATATAGATATATTATCATTGACATCTTTTATGATTGGGAACACTCATTAGGACATGACATGCTAAAGAGTTGATGTTGGACAAGGAAGACAACGTAATGAGTTATGTTTTCTTATATCTGAAATAAAGTATATTGTTATGGTTCCTCTAACATGGTGAGCTTGCCTTTCCCCCTCATGCTAGCCAAATTCTCAGCACTAAGTAGAAATACTACTTGTGCTTCCAAATACCCTTAAACCAGTTTTGTCATGAGAGTCCACCATATCTACCTATGGATTGAGTAAGATCCTTCAAGTAAGTTGTCATCGGTGCAAGCAATAAAAATTGCTCTTTAAATATGCATGACTTATTAGTGCAGAGAAATAAGCTTTGTACGAACTTGTTGTGGACGAAATAAAAGCGACGGACTGCATAATAAAGGTTCACATACAAGGGGCAATATAAAGTGACGTTCTTTTGCATTAAGATTTTGTGTATCCAACCATAAAAGCGCATGGCAACCTCTGCTTCCCTCTGCGAAGGGCCTATCTTTTATTATTATCCTCTACTTTATGCAAGAGTCACAGTGATCTTCACCTCTCCTTTTTCATTTTATCCTTTGGAAAGCTAACATGATATATATATATCTAACTGGATGTGGGGGAGCATGATTTATTATTGTTGACATTACCCTTGAGGTAAAAGGTTGTGTGGCAAAACTATAAGCCCCTATCTTTCTCTGTGTCCGATTAAAACTCCGTAACCACAAGTATTGCGTGAGTGTTAGCAATTATGAAGGACTATGTGATAGTTGAGTATGTGGACTTGCTTTTAAGCTTTGACATAGACTCTTTCCGATGTTATGATAAATTGCAATTGCTTCAATGACTGAGGGTATAATTTGTTGGTGCTCAATAAGGTTTATGATTCATACTTTGGCTTTGTGAAACGATCATCATTTGAACATAAGTAATCATATGACAAATCTATATAAGTTGTTGTTATGAAATAATCATGATGCCTTCATGTCCGTATTTTATTTTTATCGACGCCTCTACTTCTAAACATGAGGACATATTTATTGTTATCGGTTTTTCGCTTGAGCACAAGCGAGGTCTAAGCTTGGGGGAGTTGATACGTCCATTTTGCATCATGCTTTTATATCGATATTTATCGCATTATGGGCTGTTATTTCACGATATGTCACAATACTTATGGCTATTCTCTCTTATCTTACAAGGTTTACCATGAAGAGGGGGAATGCCGGCAGCTGGAATTCTGGCTGGAAAAGGAGCAAATATTGAAGGCCTATTCTGCGCAACTCCAAAAGTCCTGAAACTCCACGGAATATCTTAAAATAAATAAAGAAAAATCGTCGCCAAAGATGAAGGCCAGGGAGCCCACACCCTGCTCACGAGGGTGGGGGCGCGCCCTCCCCCCCTGGGCGCGCCCCCTACCTCGTGGGCCCCCTGGTGGCTCTCCGACACCCATCTTCTCCTATATGAAGTCTTTCGATGAGAAAAAAATAGGAAGCAACCTTTCGGGACGAGACTCTGCCGCCACGAGGCGGAACCTTGGCGGAACCAATCTAGGGCTCCGGCAGAGCTGTGCTGCCGGGGACACTTCCCTCCGGGAGGGGGAAATCATCGTCATCATCATCACCAACGCTCCTCTCATCGGGAGAGGGCAATCTCCATCAACATCTTCACCAGCACCATCTCATCTCCAAACCCTAGTTCATCTCTTGTACCCAATTCTTGTCTCTAAGTTCGGGATTGGTGCTAGTAGGTTGCTAGTAGTGTTGATTACTCCTTGTAGTTGATACTAGTTGGTTTATTTGGTGGAAGATCATATGTTCAGATCCTTTATGCATATTATTACCCCTCTGATTATGAACATGAATATGCTTTGTGAGTAGTTACGTTTGTTCCTGAGGAAAAGGGAGAAGTCTTGCTATCAGTAGTCATGTGAATTTGGTATTCGTTCGATATTTTGATAAGATGTATGTTGTCTAACCTCTAGTGGTGTTATGTGAACGTCGACTACATAACACTTCACCATTATTTGGGCCTAGAGGAAGGCATTGGGAAGTAATAATTAGATGATGGGTTGCTAGAGTGACAGAAGCTTAAACCCTAGTTTATGCGTTGCTTCGTAAGGGGCTGATTTGGATCCATATGTTTCATGCTATGGTTAGGTTTACCTTAATACTTTTGTTGTAGTTGCGGATGCTTGCAATAGAGGTTAATCATAAGTGGGATGCTTGTTCAAGTAAGAACAGTACCCAGGCACCGGTTCACCCACATATCAAATTATCAAAGTACCGAACGCGAATCATATGAGCGTGATGAAACCTAGCTTGACGATATTCCCATGTGTCCTCGGGAGCGCTTTTCCTATTATAAGAGTTTGTTCCAGGCTTGTCCTTTGCTGCAAAAAGGATTGGGCCACCTTGCTGCACTTTATTTACTTTTGTTACTTGTTGCTCGTTACCATTTATCTTATCACAAAACTATCTGTTACACTTATTTCAGTACTTGCAGAGAATACCTTGCTGAAAACCGCTTATCATTTCCTTCTGCTCCTCGTTGGGTTTGACACTCTTACTTATCGAAAGGACTACGATAGATCCCTTATACTTGTGGGTCATCATCGCACAACTTTCACCGGTGTCATACACCCACCATATCCCTTCCTCAAAACAGCCACCATACCTACCTATTATGGCATTTCCATAGCCATATGTTGCCATGCAACTTTCCACCGTTACGTTTATTATGACACGCTCCACCATTGTCATATTGCTTTGCATGATCATGTAGTTGACATCGTATTTGTGGCAAAGCGACCATTCATAATTCTTTCATACATGTCACTCTTGATTCATTATCCCGGTACACCGTCGGAGGCATCCATATAGAGTCATATTTTGTTCTAAGATTCTTGAGTTGTAAGTAGATAAAAGTGTGATGATCTTCATTATTAGAGCATTGTCCCATGTGAGGAAAGGATGATGGAAGCAATGATTCCCTCACAAGTTGGGATGAGTCTCCGAACTTTATGAAAAATAAAAGAGGCCAAAGAAGCCCAAATAAAAAAAGAGGCCAAAGAAGCCCACCAAAAAAATGAGAGAAAAAGAGGGAAGGGACAATGTTACTGTCCTTTTACCACACTTGTGCTTCAAAGTAGCACCATGATCTTCATGATAGAGAGTCTCCCATGTTGTCACCTTCATATGCTAGTGGGAATTTTTCATTATAGAACTTGGTTTGTATATTCCAATGATGGGCTTCCTCAAATTGCCCTAGGTCTTCGTGAGCAAGCAAGTTGGATGCACACCCACTTAGTTTATTTTGATGAGCTTTCATACACTTATAGCTGTAGTGCATCCGTTGCATGGCAGTCCCTACTCACTCGCACTGATATCTATTAATGGGCATCTCCATAGCCCGTTGATACGCCTAGCTGATGTGAAACTATCTTCTCCTTTTTTGTCTTCTCCACAACCACCATCATATTCCACCCATAGTGCTATGTCCATGGCTCACGCTCATGTTACCGGGGTTGTGCGTGATTTAAATATTTTGTGTGATGAAGATAGAGCATAGCCAGACTATATGATTTTGTCGGGATAACTTTCTTTGGCAATGTTATTTTGAGAAGACATGATTACTTTGTTAGTTTGCTTGAAGTATTATTACTCTTATGTCAATATTGAACTTTTGTCTTGAATCTTTCGGATCTGAACATTCATGCCACAAAAGAAAAATACATTGAGAATTATTCTAGGTAACATTCCACATAAAAAATTCTGTTTTTATCATTTCCCTACTCGAGAACGAGCAGGAATTAAGCTTGGGGACGCTTGATACGTCTCCAACGTATCTATAATTTTTTATTGTTCCATGCTATTATATTATCTGTTTTGGATGTTTAATGGGCTTTATTATACACTTTTACACTATTTTTGGGACTAACCTATTAACCAGAGGCCCAGTCCAAAGTGCTGTTTTTTTGCCTATTTCAGTGTTTTGCAGAAAAGGAATATTAAACGGAGTCCAAACGGAACGAAACCTTCGGGAGAGTCGTTTTTGGAACAAACACAATCCAGGAGACTTGGAGTGGACGTCAAGGAAGCAACGAGGCGGCCACGAGGCAGGGGGTAGGCACGCCCCCCACCCTCGTGGGCCCCTCGTGGCTCCCCTGACCGACTTCTTTCGCCTATATATACTCATATACCCTGAAAACATCCGAGAGCACCATGAAACCCTATTTCCACTGCCGCGACCTTCTGTACCCGCGAGATCCCATCTTAGGGCCTTTTCCGGCACTCCGCCGGAGGGGGAATCGATCACGGAGGGCTTCTAGATCAACACCATAGCCTCTTCGATGATGTGTGAGTAGTTTACCTCAAACCTTAGGGTCCATAGTTATTAGCTAGATGGCTTCTTCTCTCTCTTTGGATCTCAATACAAAGTTCTCCTCGATCTTCTTGGAGATCTATTCGATGTAATTCTTTTTGCGGTGTGTTTGTTGAGATCCGATGAATTGTGGGTTTATGATCAAGATTATCTATGAATAATATATGAATCTCCTCTGAATTCTTTTATGTATGATTTGTTATCTTTGCAAGTCTCTGCGAATTATCAGTTTGGTTTGGCCTACTAGATTGATCTTTCTTGCAAATGGGAGAAGTGCTTAGCTTTGGGTTCAATCTTGCGGTGTCATTTCCTAGTGACAGCAGGGGCAGCAAGGCACGTATTGTATTGTTGCCATCTAGGATAAAAAGATGGGGTTTATATCATATTGCTTGAGTTTATCCCTCTACATCATGTCATCTTGCCTAATGCGTTACTCTGTTCTTATGAACTTAATACTCTAGATGCATGTTGGACAACGGTCGATGTGTGAAGTAATAGTAGTAGATGCAGAAGCATTTCGATCTACTTGTCGCAGACGTGATGCCTATATACATGATCATGCCTAGATATTCTCATAACTATGCACTTTTCTGTCAATTGCTCGACGTTAATTTGTTCACCCACCGTAATACTTATGCTATCTTGAGAGAAGCCACTAGTAAAACCTATGGCCCCCGGGTCTATTTTCCATCATATAAGTTTCCGATCTATTTTATTTTGCAGTATTTACTTTCCACTCTATATCATAAAAATACCAAAAATATTTATCTTATTATCTCTATCAGATCTCACTTTTGCAAGTGGTCGTGAAGGGATTGATAACCCCTTTATCGCGTTGGTTGTAAGGTTCTTATTTGTTTGTGCAGGTATGAGGGATTTGAGTGTAGCCTCCTACTGGATTGATACCTTGGTTCTCAAAAACCGAGGGAAATACTTACGCTACTTTGCTGCATCACCCTTTCCTCTTCAAGGTAAAACCAACACATGCTCAAGAGGTAGCAGTTGTCACTCCCGGGAAGAAGCCCAAAGCTAGACCTAAGCCTGAAACTGAGTGCTTCTACTGCAAAGGAAATGGTCGCTGGAAGCGGAACTGCCCCCAATATTTGGTGGATAAGAAGGTGAAGGAAATATGCCCTAGAGGCAATAATAAAGTTATTATTTATTTCCTCATATCATGATAAATGTTTATTATTCATGCTAGAATTGTATTAACCGGAAACATGATACATGTGTGAATACATAGACAAACCTATTGTCACTAGTATGCCTCTACTTTACTAGCTCATTAATCAAAGATGGTTATGTTTCCTAACCATAGACATGTGTTGTCATTTGATTAGTGGGATCACATCATTAGAAGAATGATGTGATTGACATGACCCATTCTGTTAGACTAGCACTTGATCGTTTAGTATACTGCTATTGCTTTCTTCATGACTTATACATGTTCCTGTAACTATGAGATTTATGCAACTCCCGTTTACCGGAGGAACACTTTGGGTACTACCAAACGTCACAACGTAACTGGGTGATTATAAAGGAGTACTACAGGTGTCTCCGAAGGTACATGTTGAGTTGGCGTATTTCGAGATTAGGTTTTGTCACTCCGATCGTCGGAGAAGTATCTCTGGGCCCTCTCAGTAATGCACATCATTATAAGCCTTGCAAGCAATGTGACCAATGAGTTGGTTACGGGATGATGCATTACAGAACGAGTAAAGAGACTTGCCGGTAACGAGATTGAACTAGGTATTGGATACCGACGATCAAATCTCGGGCAAGTAACATACCGATGACAAAGGGAACAACGTATGTTGTTATGCGGTTTGACCGATAAAGATCTTCGTAGAATATGTAGGAACCAATATGGGCATCCAGGTCCCGCTATTGGTTATTGACCGAGAATAGTTCTAGGTCATGTCTACATAGTTCTCGAACCCGTAGGGTCCGCACGCTTAACGTTATGATGACAGTTTTATTATGAGTTTATAAGTTTTGATGTACCGAAGCTTGTTCGGAGTCCCGGATGTGATCACGGACATGACGAGGAGTCTAGAAATGGTCGAGACATAAAGATCGATATATTGGACGACTATATTCGGACACCGGAATTGTTCCGAGTGATTTCGGAGAAAACCGGAGTGCCGGGGGGGGGGGGTTACCGGAACCCCCCGGGAGAGTATTGGGCCTTATGGGCCTTAGGGGAAAGGAGAGAGGGGCGGCCAGCATGGGCCGCGCGCCCCCTCCCCCCTCTGGTCCGAATTGGACTAGGAGGGGGGCGGCGCCCCCCCTTTCCTTCCCCCTCTCCCCCTTCCTTCCCCCTCCTAGTAGGAGTAGGAAAGGAGGAGTCCTACTCCTACTAGGAGGAGGATTCCTCCTCCTTGGCGCGCCCCAAGGGGCCGGCCGGCCTCCCCCCTTGCTCCTTTATATACGGGGGCAGGGGGGCACCCCATAGACACATAAGTTGATCTACGGATCGTTCCTTAGCCGTGTGCGGTGCCCCCCTCCACCATATTCCACCTTGGTCATATCGTCGCGGAGCTTAGGCGAAGCCCTGCGCCGGTAGAGCATCATCATTGTCACCATGCCGTCGTGCCGAGGAACTCATCTCCGGAGCTTTGCTGGATCGGAGCACGGAGATCGTCATCGAGCTGAACGTGTGCTGAACTCGGAGGCCCCGTACGTTCGGTGCTTGGATCGGTCGGATCGTGAAGACGTACGACTACATCAACCGTGTTGTGCTAACGCTTCCGCTTACGGTCTACGAGGGTACGTGGACGAACACTCTCCCCTCTCGTTGCTATGCCATCACCATGATCTTGTGTGTGCGTAGGAATTTTTTTGAAATTACTACGTTCCCCAACAATGGCATCCGAGCCTAGGTTTTATGCGTTGATGTTATATGCACGAGTAGAACACAAATGAGTTGTGGGCGATACAAGTCATACTGCTTACCAGCATGTCATACTTTGGTTCGGCGGTATTGTGAGATGAAGCGGCCCGGACCGACATTACGCGTACGCTTACGCAAGACTGGTTTCACCGTTACGAGCACTCGTGCTTAAAGGTGGCTGGCGGGTGTCTGTCTCTCTCACTTTAGTTGAACCGAGTGTGGCTACGCCCGGTCCTTGTGAAGGTTAAAACATCACTAACTTGACGAACTATCGTTGTGGTTTTGATGCGTAGGTAAGAACGGTTCTTGCTAAGCCCGTAGCAGCCACGTAAAATTTGCAACAACAAAGTAGAGGACGTCTAACTTGTTTTTGCAGGGCATGTTGTGATGTGATATGGTCAAGACGTGATGCTATATTTTATTGTATGAGATGATCATGTTTTGTAACCGAAGTTATCGGCAACTGGCAGGAGCCATATGGTTGTCTCTTTATTGTATGAAATGCAAACGCCCTGTAATTGCTTTACTTTATCACTAAGCGGTAGCGATAGTCGTAGAAGCAATAGATGGCGTAACGACAACGATGCTACGATGGAGATCAAGGTGTCACGCCGGTGACGATGGTGATCACGACGGTGCTTCGAAGATGGAGATCACAAGCACAAGATGATGATGGCCATATCATATCACTTATATTGATTGCATGTGATGTTTATCCTTTATGCATCTTATCTTGCTTTGATTGACGGTAGCATTTTAAGATGATCTCTCACTAAATAATCAACAAGTGTTCTCCCTGAGTATGCACCATTGCGAAAGTTCTTCGTGCTGAGACACCACGTGATGATCAGGTGTGATAGGCTCTACGTTCAAATACAACGGGTGCAAAACAGTTGCACACGCGGAATACTCAGGTCATACTTGACGAGCCTAGCATATACAGATATGGCCTCGGAACACGGAGACCGAAAGGTCGAGCGTGAATCATATAGTAGATATGATCAACATAGTGGTGTTCACCATTGAAACTACTCCATCTCACGTGATGATCCGACATGGTTTAGTTGATTTGGATCACGTGATCACTTAGATGACTAGAGAGATATCTGTCTAAGTGGGAGTTCTTAAGTAATATGATTAATTGAACTTAAATTTATCATGAACTTAGTACCTGATAGTATTTTGCTTGTCTATGTTTGTTTGTAGATAGATGGCTCGTGTTGTTGTTTCGTTGAATTTTAATGCGTTCCTTGAGAAAGCAAAGTTGAAAGATGATGGTAGCAATTACACGGACTGGGTCCGTAACCTGAGGATTATCCTCATTGCTGCATAGAAAAGTTACGTCCTGGAAGCACCGCTGGGTGCCAGGCCTGCTGCTGATGCAACTGACGATGTTAAGAACGTCTGGCAGAGCAAAGCTGATGACTACTCGATAGTTCAGTGTGCCATGTTTTACGGCTTAGAACCGGGTCTTCAACGACGTTTTGAACGTCATGGAGCATATGAGATGTTCCAGGAGTTGAAGTTAATATTTCAAGCAAATGCCCGGATTGAGAGATATGGAGTCTCCAATAAGTTCTATAGCTGCAAGATGGAGGAGAACAGTTCTGTCAGTGAACACATACTCAAAATGTCTGGGTATAATAATCACTTGATTCAACTGGGAGTTAATCTTCCTGATGATAGTGTCATTGACAGAATTCTCCAATCACTGCCACCAAGCTACAAGAGCTTCGTGATGAACTATAATATGCAAGGGATGAACAAGACTATTCTCGAGCTCTTCGCAATGCTAAAAGCTGCGGAGGTAGAAATCAAGAAGGAGCATCAAGTGTTGATGGTTAACGAGACCACCAGTTTCAAGAAAAAGGGCAAAGGGAAGAAGAAGGGGAACTTCAAAAAGAACGGCAAGCAAGTTTCTGCTCAAGAGAAGAAACCCAAGTCTGGACCTAAGCCTGAAACTGAGTGCTTCTACTGCAAGCAGACTGGACACTGGAAGCGGAACTGCCCCAAATATTTGGCGGATAAGAAGGATGGCAAAGTGAACAAAGGTATATGTGATATACATATTATTGATGTGTACCTTACTAATGCTCGCAGTAGCACCTGGGTATTTGATACTGGTTCTGTTGCTAATATTTGCAACTCGAAACAGGGACTACGGATTAAGCGAAGATTGGCTAAGGACGAGGTGATGATGCGCATGGGAAATGGTTCCAAAGTCGATGTGATCGCGGTCGGCACGCTACCTCTACATCTACCATCGGGATTAATTTTAGACCTAAATAATTGTTATTTGCTGCCGACGTTGAGCATGAACATTATATCTGGATCTTGTTTGATGCGAGACGGTTATTCATTTAAATCAGAGAATAATGGTTGTTCTATTTATATGAGTAATATCTTTTATGGTCATGCACCCTTGAAGAGTGGTATATTCTTATTGAATCTCGATAGTAGTGATACACATGTTCATAGTGTTGAAACCAAAAGATGCAGAGTTGATAACGATAGTGCAACTTATTTGTGGCACTGCCGTTCATGTCATATCGGTGTAAAATGCATGAAGAAACTCCATACTGATGGGCTTTTGGAATCACTTGATTATGAATCACTTGGTACTTGCGAACCGTGCCTCATGGGCAAGATGACTAAAACGCCGTTCTCCGGAACTATGGAGCGAGCAACTGATTTGTTGGAAATCATACATACTGATGTTTGTGGTCCAATGAATGTTGAGGCTCGCGGCGGGTATCGTTATTTTCTCACCTTCATAGATGATTTGAGCAGATATGGGTATATCTACTTAATGAAACACAAGTCTGAAACATTTGAAAAGTTCAAAGAATTTCAGAGTGAAGTGGAAAATCATCATAACAAGAAAACAAAGTTTCTACGATCTGATCGTGGAGGAGAATATTTGAGTTACGAGTTTGGTCTGCACTTGAAACAATGCGGAATAGTTTCGCAACTCACACCACCCGGAACACCACAATGAAATGGTGTGTCCGAACGTCGTAATCGTACTTTACTAGATATGGTGCGATCTATGATGTCTCTTACTGATTTACCGCTATCGTTTTGGGGTTATGCTTTAGAGACGGCCGCATTCACGTTAAATAGGTCACCATCAAAATCTGTTAAGACAACGCCTTATGAACTGTGGTTTGGCAAGAAACCAAAGTTGTCGTTTCTTAAAGTTTGGGGCTGCGATGCTTATGTGAAGAAACTTCAACCAGATAAGCTCGAACCCAAATCGGAGAAATGTGTCTTCATAGGATACCCAAAAGAGACTATTGGGTACACCTTCTATCACAGATCTGAGGGCAGGATTTTTGTTGCTAAAATCGGATCCTTTCTAGAGAAGGAGTTTCTCTCGAAAGAAGTGAGTGGGAGGAAAGTAGAACTTGATGAGATAACTATATCTACTCCCTTATTGGAAAGTAGTTCATCACAAGAACCGGTTCCTGTCACAACTACACCAATCAGTGAGGAAGCTAATGATATTGATCATGAAACTTCAGATCAAGTTTCTACTGAACCTCGTAGGTCTACTAGAGTAAGATCCGCACCAGAGTGGTACGGTAATCCAATTCTGGAAGTCATGTTACTTGACCATGATGAACCTACGAACTATGAGGAAGCGATGATGAGCCCAGATTCCGCAAAATGGCTAGAGGCCATGAAATCTGAGATGAGATCCATGTATGAAAACAAAGTATGGACTTTGGTTGACTTGCCCGATGATCGGCAAGCCATTGAGAATAAATGGATCTTTAAGAAGAAGACTGACGCTGATGGTAATATAACTGTCTATAAAGGTCGACTTGTTGCGAAAGGTTTTCGACAAGTTCAAGGAGTTGACTACGATGAGACTTTCTCACCCGTAGCGATGCTTAAGTCTGTCCGAATCATGTTAGCTATTGCTGCATTTCATGATTATGAAATTTGGCAAATGGATGTCAAAACTGCATTCTTGAATGGATTTCTGGAAGAAGAGTTGTATATGATGCAGCCAGAAGGTTTTGTTGATCCAAAAGGTGCTAACAAAGTGTGCAAGCTCCAGTGTTCCATTTATGAACTGGTGCAAGCATCTCAGAGTTGGAATAAACGCTTTGATAGTGTGATCAAAGCATATGGTTTTATACAGACTTTTGGAGAAGCCTGTATTTACAAGAAAGTGAGTGGGAGCTCTGTAGCATTTCTGATATTATATGTAGATGACATATTATTAATTGGAAATGATATAGAATTTCTGGATAGCATAAAGGGATACTTGAATAAAAGTTTTTCAATGAAAGACCTCGGTGAAGCTGCTTACATATTGGGCATCAAGATCTATAGAGATAGATCAAGACGCTTAATAGGACTTTCACAAAGCACATACCTTGACAAAATTTTGAAAAAGTTCAAAATGGATCAGGCAAAGAAAGGATTCTTGCCTGTGCTACAAGGTGTAAAGTTGAGTCAAACTCAATGCCCGACCACAGCAGAAGATAGAGAGAAAATGAAAGATGTTCCCTATGCTTCAGCCATAGGCTCTATCATGTATGCAATGCTGTGTACCAGACCTGACGTATGCTTAGCAATAAGCTTGGCAGGAAGGTACCAAAGTAATCCAGGAGTGGATCACTGGACAACGGTCAAGAACATCCTGAAATACCTGAAAAGGACTAAGGATATGTTTCTCGTATATGGAGGTGACAAAGAGCTAGTCGTAAATGGTTACGTAGATGCAAGCTTTGACACTGATCCAGACGATTCTAAATCGCAAACCGGATACGTATTTTTATTAAACGGTGGAGCTGTAAGTTGGTGCAGTTCTAAACAAAGCGTCGTGGCGGGATCTACATGCGAAGCGGAGTACATAGTTGCTTCTGAAGCAGCAAATGAAGGAGTCTGGATGAAGGAGTTCATTTCCGATCTAGGTGTCATACCTAGTGCATCGGGACCAATGAAGATCTTCTGTGACAATACTGGTGCAATTGCCTTGGCAAAGGAATCCAGATTTCACAAGAGGACCAAGCACATCAAGAGACGCTTCAATTCCATTCGGGACCAAGTCCAAGTGGGAGACATAGAGATTTGCAAGATACATACGGATCTGAATGTTGCAGACCCGTTGACTAAGCCTCTCTCACAAGCAAAACATGATCAGCACCAAGACTCCATGGGTGTTAGAATCATTACTATGTAATCTAGATTATTGACTCTAGTGCAAGTGGGAGACTGAAGGAAATATGCCCTAGAGGCAATAATAAAGTTATTGTTTATTTCCTCATATCATGATAAATGTTTATTATTCATGCTAGAATTGTATTAACCGGAAACATGATACATGTGTGAATACATAGACAAACCTATTGTCACTAGTATGCCTCTACTTGACTAGCTCATTAATCAAAGATGGTTATGTTTCCTAACCATAGACATGTGTTGTCATTTGATTAGTGGGATCACATCATTAGAAGAATGATGTGATTGACATGACCCATTCCGTTAGCCTAGCACTTGATCGTTTAGTATACTGCTATTGCTTTCTTCATGACTTATACATGTTCCTGTAACTATGAGATTTATGCAACTCCCGTTTACCGGAGGAACACTTTGGGTACTACCAAACGTCACAACGTAACTGGGTGATTATAAAGGAGTACTACAGGTGTCTCCGAAGGTACATGTTGAGTTGGCGTATTTCGAGATTAGGTTTTGTCACTCCGATCGTCGGAGAGGTATCTCTGGGCCCTCTCGGTAATGCACATCATTATAAGCCTTGCAAGCAATGTGACCAATGAGTTGGTTACGGGATGATGCATTACAGAACGAGTAAAGAGACTTGCCGGTAACGAGATTGAACTAGGTATTGGATACCGACGATCAAATCTCGGGCAAGTAACATACCGATGACAAAGGGAACAACGTATGTTGTTATGCGGTTTGACCGATAAAGATCTTCGTAGAATATGTAGGAACCAATATGGGCATCCAGGTCCCGCTATTGGTTATTGACTGAGAATAGTTCTAGGTCATGTCTACATAGTTCTCGAACCCGTAGGGTCCGCACGCTTAACGTTATGATGACAGTTTTATTATGAGTTTATAAGTTTTGATGCACCGAAGCTTGTTCGGAGTCCCGGATGTGATCACGGACATGACGAGGAATCTCGAAATGGCCGAGACATAAAGATCGATATATTGGACGACTATATTCGGACACCGGAATTGTTCCGGGTGATTTCGGAGAAAACCGGAGTGCCGGGGGGGGCGGGGGTTACCGGAACCCCCCGGGAGAGTATTGGGCCTTATGGGCCTTAGGGGAAAGGAGAGAGGGGCGGCCAGCATGGGCCGCGCCCCCCCTCCCCCCTCTGGTCCGAATTGGACTAGGAGGGGGGCGGCGCCCCCCCTTTCCTTCCCCCTCTCCCCCTTCCTTCCCCCTCCTAGTAGGAGTAGGAAAGGAGGAGTCCTACTCCTACTAGGAGGAGGATTCCTCCTCCTTGGCGCGCCCCAAGGGGCCGGCCGGCCTCCCCCTTGCTCCTTTATATACGGGGGCAGGGGGCACCCCATAGACACATAAGTTGATCTACGGATCGTTCCTTAGCCGTGTGCGGTGCCCCCCTCCACCATATTCCACCTCGGACATATCGTCGCGGAGCTTAGGCGAAGCCCTGCGCCGGTAGAGCATCATCATCGTCACCACGCCGTCGTGCTGACGGAACTCATCTCCGGAGCTTTGCTGGATCGGAGCACGAAGATCGTCATCGAGCTGAACGTGTGCTGAACTCGGAGGCCCCATACGTTCGGTGCTTGGAATCGGTCGGATCGTGAAGACGTACGACTACATCAACCGCGTTGTGCTAACGCTTCCGCTTACGGTCTACGAGGGTACGTGGACGAACACTCTCCCCTCTCGTTGCTATGCCATCACCATGATCTTGCGTGTCCGTAGGATTTTTTTTGAAATTACTACGTTCCCCAACAGAAGGATGGCAAAGTGAACAAACGTATATTTGATATACTTGTTATTGATGTGTACCTTACTGGTGCTCATAGTAACCCCTGGGTATTTGATAATTGTTCGGTTGCTATGATTAGTAACTCGAAACAGGAGTTGCAGGATAATTAGAGACTAGTTAAGGATGAAGTGACGATGTGTGTTGGAAGTAGGTTCCAAGATTGATATGATCATCATCGTACACTATCTATACTTTCGGGATTAGTGTTGAACCTAAATAAATGTTATTTGGTGTTTGCGTTGAGCATGAATATGATTAGATCATGTTTATTGCAACACGGTTATTCATTTAACATGAATAGAACCTTCTATGGTCATACACCCAATGTTGATGGTTTATTGAATCTCGATCGTGGTAATACACATATTCATAGTATTTATGCCAAAAGATGCAAAGTTGATAATGATAGTGCAACTTATTTGTGGTACTGCCATTTGGGTCATATCGGTGTAAAGCGCATGAAGAAACTCCATGCTGATAGACTTTTGGAATCACTTGATTATGAATCATTTGATGCTTGCGAACCGTGCCTTATGGGCAAGATGACTAAAACTCCATTCTTCGGAACTATGGAGCGAACAACAGACTTGTTGGAAATAATACATACTGATGTATGCAGTCCAATGAGTATTGATGCTCACGACGGGTATCATTATTTTTTGACCTTCACAGATGATTTGAGCAGATATGAGTATATCTACTTGATGAAACATAAGTCTGAAACATTTGAAAAGTTCAAATAATTTCAGAGTGAAGTGGAGAATCATTGTAACAATAAAATAAAAGTTTCTACGATCTAATCGTGGAGTAGAATATTTGAGTTACGAGTTTGGCTTTCATTTAAAACAATGTGGAATAGTTTCACAGCTCACGCCACCTGGAACACCACAGCGTAATGGTGTGTCCGAACATCGTAACCGCACTTTATTGGATATGATGCGATCTATGATATCTCTTACCGATTTACCACTATCATTTTGGGGATATGCATTAGAGACAACTATGTTCACTTGAAATAGGACACCATCAAAATCCGCTGAGATGACGCCTTATGAACTGTGGTTTGACAAGAAACCAAAGCTCGAACCCAAATCGAAGAAGTGCGTCTTCATAGGATACCCAAAGGAAACTGTTGGGTACACCTTCTATCACATATCCGAAGGCAAAATCTTTGTTGCTAAGAATTGATCCTTTATAGAGAAGGAGTTTCTCTCGAAAAAAGTGAGTGGGAGAAAAGTAAAACTTGATGAGGTAATTGTACCTTTTTTCGAATTAAAAAGTTTTTTTTTGAGTGAAAATTAGAAAGTAGTTCATCAAAGAAAGAAAGTAGTTTGATGTTATAGGGGCGCACTCCAAATTCGTAGCCTCCCGAGATTGTGGAAACGGGCCGCCATGGCACTATAACGGGCCGTCTAGGAAAATCATCCATCCCGGCGCTTTGGTTCGTTTCCAGCACATGGCCCAGTAACAGCAGGGCGGCCAGACCACCCACCGCCGTGTCTCCACGCCCACACGACGCCGGAGAACCTCGCAGCGCCGAACCGGAAGAGGACCGTGCGAGCGCCGCCTGGCTCGGTGGCATCCATCGCCGGGAGGCGAGAGCGCGTGCCGCGCGCAGCGGCGGAGGCTTTTCTCATCCCCCGCCGCAGCTCCTGAAACCCCAACCCTCTCTTCCGCCCAAACTCCACGCGTCGAGAAATTCGGGGAGGATGTCCGGATTCGCCGCGAGCGCGTTGCCTCTCACCGCAGGTCCCAACCGCTCGCCGCGCCCACTGACGCCATGTCCGTGCTCATCTCCTCTTCCTAGCCAGATCCTCACTTTCCGCCCGCGGTTTCCTTCGTTTGCAGGCCCGTCTCCGCTTCCGCGGTGCAGACCGACTCGACCCAGCGGCCTAACGAGGCCTCCACTACTCAAGGTCGTGATTTCATGGCGCCAGAATCATATTCTTCTTCTTCTGGTCACTATGCTAGTGCTATATATACATGGTTTGCGCTTACAGGTTGCGGAGCTGCAACCATGTCTTCTTGGCCGATTCGCTTCGGCCAGACGGCTGAAATGTGCGGCTGCGTCGGGCAATGGGCGTCAGGGACTTCGTGCCACCCAATACCGGTTTGATGATGATGAGCCGCTGTGGCTTGCGGTGGTTAGGGAATTCGCTGTGTAAGTGCAGATCTTGCTGACTTGCTCCCCCTTGTTTGTGCCGTTCGACGATGAGATAAATTAGAATTGCCCTCTGTTATCAGGAGTGTGAGGAACTTGGTGGTCTTCTTGGCTGAGCAGCCAGGGCAATTGAAGCACCTCGAATGGCCGGGCTTCCGGAATACAGTATGGCACTTGCATTCATAGTTTATTTCATAGGTCGGTTTTATTCAGGTTTTGTTTTCATATATTCTTAACAGTGCAATCTATTCCCTTGTGGCCCTGTCAGCTTACCAGTTAAGGAATGTGAACCTGTGAGGATATGTTGAGTTTGCTATATGTGTCGGGATGTGTTCTAAGTTCTAACACATGATTTAGAGTGATGCAGTAGGTTGGTTTTAAGATTGCAGTGTGCATAGTAAATTATCGATGAGTTTGCGTAGATAAACTCTGAACCTTATAGCTTGAACCAACAGGAGTCAAAATGTATTTATGTTCAAAAAAGTAGTACTAAATTATGCCCTTATCATGATTCCTTTCATTTTATTCAATGTTCGTTCTTTATGAATCTTCTAGACTTCTAGTATCATATTCATACATCCTGAATGCTATAGTAGCTCGTTGCTGTTAAGTATTTTAGTTGTTGGTCTGTTTGTTAGCACACCATGTTATTTGATGTCTTGCTGCTTTTAGGCCATTAAGATTTTTAAGTTGCCACATCATTCATGTCATGGCTACTTTGGAAACCGTTCTATGTTTAATTAAATCATTGTCATTGGCAGTTGAGGACGGCAGCACTTACTCTCATACTTGTTGTGGTGTTCATTGTTGCCTTGTCTTCAGTTGATGCTGCCCTTTCATACATTTTGTCCTGGCTACTTCGGAAATCTGCGTAGTTTACTGGTATGCTACTTGTCCCTTTTTTTTACAACTTCCTAGTCCATTGTGCATTTAGCCTCAGAATGTAGGCGCATTGTTCCTCATATAAAGGATGTAATTATTTTTGGGATATGTCAGAATGCTATTATCAACTGACAATATGCTCCTCCCTCGAGTCCCTTCATGCTATTAAATTGAGAGAGTAATAGCAAAGGTGAATGCCTGATGCTGTATTAACTTGTAAGGACCATATCGATCAATGAACTGGGCGATACCATCTGTCATGCTGTCGAGTTGGCTGGCAAGTTATTCATTGATCAGCATGTATATGTTTATTATATAACTCTGATTTAGCAGAGCAAGATAGAAGCAGCACTACAGCAGCAATTTAATCTCTTGGTGTTGCTTGTATACCATGCAGACCTGGCAAATTATGAAGGAGTAGATGATGCTATACAGACCGGCGGTGGGAAGGTGGTTAATGTCCCAGTATACCATGTTATCCTGAGTGTTGAGAGAATCGGAAGGAATGCTCTGCAACTGACATTTTTTGTTGCGAATGTATAATGTATTTATGCAGTTGCTTACTATGGTAGTTAAATGCTAATTATTTCTATTTGGTTGAGAAAGGAAAGAAGACAGAGTTACTCATTTGCCCCTAATTCTGTAACTCAAACTCTTATCTAGACCACCAGTGAGAATCCCAACTTGTTACGTTAAGAACTGTTCTCTATTTCTTGTAAATGTGTCGGTCCATATTCTGAGATCTGAAGAAATTTGCATTTCTTAGATGCTATGTAAGTGAGATATGTACTGAGGCAATCACAGCTTTTTCGTTCTCATGCACCTGCCAATTTGTATTAGAAGAACTGATTGCACCCTGATCCATTTTAATTTTTTTCAGAAAAATCACCCTGATTCGTCATACGTTTAAAGTGCGCAGAGCACCGATATAAAATGTTTGGCTGCAGGCAAGCGTCTGTCTGGCAGTATGGGTGTCATGGATCTGAATCTGGACTTTCTGGCTCATGGATATGAAATTCCTCTATACAGTTCCATAGTGGATGCAGATCTTTGGAGAAATGAGGAGACGAAGCGCTAGGGTCCTCACTGGAGCGAGCAGCCGGCATTCATCTTCCTCCAGGTTATCTCTCATGATCACATATTTTGTTGCATCATATCAACTGGGGTTGCCCTGAAATCTGAATCACAGGCTGCACCATGCGGTTCATGTTTATAATAACGATAAGAATGCACTTCTCAATTGACACAACTCATGGGATGGGACCACACATGACACATAATCTGATGCACTGTGATGATTATTCATAGTTCTCATCTAATCAGTTTGCTTCCGTCATGTCGTCCGACAGAGCATATTCTTTAATGTCTCTATTCACATGCACCATTCAGTTATAATGTTATATACATCCAAGCGGAATTGAGAAGCATGGGATGGTGGGAGGGAGAAGCACAAATGCATTTTATGGCATGGACTCTTCCTTTTCTGCTCATACAATAAGGGTACTGAAATCCACATGCATATTGCACAAGAGAAAGAACTAGAAACTACTGCAGAAGTATGATATGTTACATCCGTACATATACTTCAAACTATTTCTGCAAGGTTGCAACACACAAGCCAGTCACATAAATTATGACATTTGATATGGTACAAGTGATTACCCCTAGACCACTCACTACATCTTTCACCTAATTGTCTAAAAGAACCATCAGCTCGAAACATCAATTTCAAACCCGAAACCAACTCAACCAACCCAGTGCTTAATAGTCAACAATACTAGCTATAGCTAAATACATGGCATCAGTAATGTACACACAAATGCAAAAACTTCATAGCACACTGGTCCATTTACAATGCTAAGTATTTGGCAATTGACCCAATAGATTGACCTGCCAAAATAATTAACATAACACATTATTTAACCATCATCGGTAACAAATATGCTTGAAGATTGTTGTTAGAAGAAATGAGTGAAGAGATTGAGATAGTACCAGGAGATTATCCAATAGAAGGGGATTCTGGTTCAGAACCACTAATTGATGTAAATGTCGATAGTGAATCATCGCCGAAGTTCAGTTGTGATACGGATAGCCGCCTTGAATCACCAAAGTATCTATTATAGCGACTGGAATATGATTTGGGTGTCGAAAGCTCAGGGGTGGCACTGCCTAGGGATGATCGGCGAGGTGTTGGGGTCATTAGTCCATTACTGCTTCCATTTGAACGGTACCCATTTGTCTTTCTGGTTAAGCTGCTCGCTCTCTTTGGGCTTGGTTTGGAGCCAAAAATTGCTTCTTTCTCTGCAAGTAGGATGCTCTCCAATTTCTTCTGATCCTGCAAATGAAAAAAGCGATGTTTAGACCAGAATATGACATATTATTTTTCAGCCAATAATGGTGATTTGGTAACCAAACACTACCCGGTATCGCCGTTTTTCCTCCTCCTTTTGTTTTCTGTTAAGTCTGTACTCTTCTAGAACAGATACTAGTCGTCCCTGTCAAATCATATATACGAGTTAATTAATTGAAGAAACAAACGATAAATGCTTACCCTACTGATCAGATTGTAGACATACCCCATCATATAAGAATGGCTTATTTCTTGCATTTTCCCAAGCGAAGGTACGGTTTATCAGGTTGTCCATCATAGCTGAGAAAGATATGGGTCATTCATTGAACTAAACTGAAATACACGAATAATCTCCAGCGTCAAAACCTACCTGGAATTTTAGTGACCAAAATCCGTGCCTTTTCTGCCCTTCTAAGGTTTACATGAGCACCCCTTCCAGAACTATACCTCTTCGAGTCCTGCAAAAGAGCTTTGGTGTCATTTTTCATGATTTAGGGAACCACAGAATTGTCTAGAAAATGCATGTGGGGGCAGGTTAGTCCATGCAACAAGTGCACATGCTATGCTCAGAATTTGAGCATTGTAATTCCAAAGCAAATAGGCTTAAATCTACCTGGTTATATTCTTCAAGCCAAGCCTCTTCATCACAAGCAGCAATCCATTTATTTATCCTGTCCATAATATCTTTTCGACTTAGTGACTCTTCTTTTGCTTTCAATATTTGTGACTCGATATTCGCCAGGAGCTCAGAAGGGTCAATAGTACCTGAATGGAACAGGGGCAAGAGAGTCACAATTGTAAGAAAACAACCACTGGTCAAGGTAGTACTTGAGCAAGATGCATAAAGTACAACCAGAATCAATCAGAGCATTGGTTTGCTCAGGGGCTGTGCTGAGATCAGGTTCTATGTGTGCATTCTTGCATATATCTTCTAATTCGGCCCTTCTCTTTGTGACAATTTCTTTCAATCTGTTGGTTTTAAGTTCTGTTAACCTCTCAACCTCAGCTTCCATCTGCGTAAGAGATCAACACTGAAATTGTAAAAAATGATTAAGATAAGCAACAAACAGCGTACTAAAGAAAAAACAAAGGCGAGCTGGTAAAACCTTCTCGATTGTTTCCTGGGAAAGAACACCAGCGGATGTGATTCCCTCTTCTGGTGATATGAGAATGCTGATTACTTTGCTGAATTGTCTCTTCTCCACTTCAGAAGAGTCCATTAACTTCCAGAGGTGACATAATGACTCCATTGTGTCTCTCATCTATAGGTAATCGATTGCTTGAGAATGTGTTACACAGAACTCATATAACAAAACGCCGAGAAGAAAGGAACCTTGAGAGTACCTTATCAATTCTAGATTTTTTCTCTGCTTTAAGATTTGATATTGTGCTAGCAAGGCCTTCCAGTGTGCCGTTGCTGATGTTTCTGGACTGCTCAACACCATTCTGATGTAGACTAGGATGAATTCCGTTTACGGTCGTTGCGAAATCAATTCCAAGGACTCCACATAAAGAATGCACTTCATTTACATATTTCAGAACTTTGTGAAGTCTATCAGTCTGAAAATATTGCAAACAAGAAAACATTTCCAGTCAACCCTCAATCGTAAAGTAACTTCTATTAGATGACCAGCAGCCCTAGACAGTTGATACACATTACATTGCAGTGGCGAGCTTATCAAATTAATCATCTTGCATCACTTTATAGAAACTATATACCGCAAAATCTAGGAAGGCATTTTTTTTTCTGAGTTGAACCATTTCGGAGTGCTCACGCATTCCTTAGCAGCTGCCAGTTCTATTTATTCACAAGTACTGCAAGAAACAAAATATTTTGAAAGGCAACTAAAGGTTTCAGATTAGCTGGCTTATTCATGACGGTTTACCTTATCTTTCTGAAGAGCACTAAGTTGCGCTTGGTAGCTATTAAGCTTCCTTGTCGACAAATCATGTTCATCATCAGCTGGACTGTTTACATGATCACCCTTGTCATTATGCTCACTTAACTCAGAGCGTATCTTCTCAATCTGTGATCGAATATCATAGTACTGCTTGATCCTTTCTTCTTTCTTGCACTTCAGGTCGTCAAGTACAGGAATGACAGCGGCGAGTTGTTCCTTGAGCGACACGTAGCCCTTGTCTTTCTGCGCAAGCGTGCGATCATAAATAAATTAACAAAAGCATCCTAGTAAAAAGATTAAAGTAAAGTGGTGTTGCCTAGAGATTTACTATAAGCCAGTAACTACTTTGACAAAAAAGGAAAGCAAACAGGCAATCCACAACTTGAATCATGCATGTTACCAACAACAGCCAGGTTCCATCATCTCAAGGGAACCTAGCAACCACCCAGGAGGCCAACAGACAACCAACCAATTAGTGCATCATCATCATCATGATTAGTATGCATACCTTGAGATACAGCTTGTGCTCCCCTAGAGTAGCCATTAGCAATGCAACCTCGGCTTCCTTGGTGGCCACAGACTGGTGCAGCTGGACCCTGGTCCGATTGGCATCGTCCACCTTCCTGCGGTACACCTCCAAGCACTCCCTCTCTATCTCTGACAAGACCTTGCTCTTCTCACCCTCGCTTTCCCCTACCTCTGCCCAGATTTGCTGAGTGCCAGAAACAACAGGGCATGCATGAGTAATGGCGCTTCAACCTTATGCATGGTCAAATAAATGCAAGGCTAAGGCAATAGAGGTAATCAATCAAATCAAGAATGCATTTTGATCATTACTATTGCCTGATTCATGCACTCCCCTGGGCATCTTAATAAGTGTTAAAGATATTTTATTTACAGTAAAAGCCATAACGAAATGATGGCATTACAGGTGAAAAACAGAGTGTTAGTTGAGAAGAAGAAAAATGATTAATTTGTCCCACCTCAACTGCCTGGCGCACTAAGCCGAATAGAATCAAGGAAATGCCTTTTTGAGGTGGTGAAGAACCAGAAAGGTGACAAAAGAGAGAAGCTTCCGCCATAAAGCCACACTGCCCTGAGGCATGCAGTTCACCTGCCGCGCAGCTCACCACCAAGAAAAAAGAAGACAACAACTACTTACTACACAAGGAATACTCGCTCACGCTGTTACGCAATACTGGAATAAAAAGTTGTGACTTTTCCGCAGCCCTGTGTAACCCCAATAACACTCAACCCTCGTTTCATGTCAAAATAAAATAAAATAACACCCAATTCTCTAGTCACAAATCACAGAGGACACTTAAAACACTCAAAACATAGTGCACTTCCAACAACGATTTTTCACCTAGTACTAGAAGGGACGGAAGCCGAACTTTTCTTCTGAAATGAAGCAGACGAACTGAATTACCATAAGCCCATACAGCAAGAACAAATTCACCAAGAAGCGACATCTAAAGAAAAGATGTAGCAAAAAAAAAAAGACAAAACGCTACGATGAAAATTGTGTTTTTCAGAAGACAGAAGTCTGCTTCAGTCAATACCAGCAGTAGCACGAAGCAAAAGGTGAGCAGCAAGTACCTGAAGCTCTCTGAGCAAAGCGCCACAGCCGGTGCCCTCCATGCCCACCATGGAATGGAAACCAAGCAGAGGACACCACCACCAAAGGAGGAGTGGCTCAAAGGAGAGAGGAGACCACCAAAGGAGGCGAAGGGACAAAGGCGAGGAAAGGCCGGTAGCAAAGCCCGAGAGGCTCTTATCCACCCCTAGGCCTCGCAGCTGCGCCGCCCTGATCAGCTAGCTAGGCCATTAGCCAAAGCGGCGCCTGAGCTTTTTTATTTAGCCTCGTCCTCCTGTCCTCTCCTTGGGATTAGGAAAAGAAGAAGAGTAGAAACAGCACACGCACCAAATGCCAGCAGCCCTTTGGGATCGAAGGAAGCGCGCTCTTTTCCTGGCGATTTTAGAAGCTAGCCTATGTTTGCCTCCCCTTGTGTTGATCGAAGCGATGGAAGGGAAAGGAAGAACAGAAGTGGAGCGGAGGAGAAGGGCGAGGTTGCATGAGCATTTGGGACCTTTTTTTAGGCTGGCTGGGTTTTTGCCGGTTGCTTATAGGGAGGTTTGTTTGTTTGGGACTTTGGGGAGGTTGGGAGTGAGCAGAGGCCAGCCGAGAGGGGAGAGGCAATGGAGGGTGGCCTTTGTCTTTCCTTTTATTTAATGGCGTCGCAATGGTGTGCGGCTGCGCACGCAAGATTCCCTCGGAATTTTGTTCAAGCCGAAATGATTTGGGTCTAGCTGGTGCCAAATACTTTCATACAGAGAACCAACAAAAGGTTGTTACTGCGACACACCCCGCCAAATTGGCACAGGCAATCGCCATATATGAACTGAGAGTCACTTTTAACCGAGTGGGAGGTGGTTCCGGCCGAGACATCATGCCACGGTTGTACTGGCAGTACCAGCACGGTACTGCAGCTCGACCTCCCCTACACTTGTCGTGAGCTGCCAAGGAGGCCATGAAGTGGCAAGCGAAGCTCACCGAATCCACCTGAGCGTCCTGCCCACAGGGTACCTGAACTGGAACATACACCCTCGCGCCATTAACTGCATCCTTGCGCCCTCTTTTATTATGTCGCGACGGGCGGTACCCATGGGACGGGATCATGCGATGCTTGCTGCTCTTCCTTCGAATTATCAAGCCCGGACCGGTTCTTGCCATCTTTGGGGCGTGCAGAGCGTCCGGTCCGGAAAGAAAGGCCTCCACGATCCCTCCCGACCTAACAAAAGGTACGTCGAGCCAACCAACCAGTACTCTGATCCGCACGTCCGATTAGGGTAGGAGAGGTTCACTGTTTCATCCGGCAAAATTCTCGCGGAATAGCGGATCGTCGAGCCGACCATTGTCGGGCTTCTTGAACTGGGAAAACGTGGGAACTCACGTAATGCAGCTTATTCTGTAGAGAGTAGACTGTGATTCACATAATGCTGCTTATTCTGAACTTGGAACGAGTTACTGCCAAAATAATACCCCCTCTCATAGTGTCGAAAAACGTCTAACATTTTGAGACGGAGGGAGTAGAAGGCTAAGAAATTATACTTCTAACAGTTACACCCCGGTTAACCCGCGGACAAATCAAGGTCACTATCGTGCTACCTCCGGGTGGAGTCAAAACCCTCCCTAATTCATTCGGCAAACTGAGGTCAAACACGCTCATCCTCCTCAAGCCACGCATGCATCCGTCTGATTATTGGCGTATTCGCAGCCTTTTGCGGGAGCTAGCTAGCTTGTGCGTGCCTGATTAATTAGGTGCGGCTAGTTAATCAGCCGTGCAGTCTGCGTCGTAGTAAATGATTGGGACCGGCCAAGGAATTGATTAGACATTGTCAAGCGATGAGAGCAAGGGACGCTGAAGTGGACGCCCGACCGAACTCCACAGTGACCCCAGAGCTTCATCGCGCTGTGTCACGGCCTCGTCCTCCCCTGCATCTGCATGCCCGTAATGCGATACGTGCTGCTGACGTGCACACTATATTATCCTATCTTCTTTTATAAACATGCAGATGGGCGCATCATATACTGTCGGGTTTCCTTTCTCTCTTTCAGTATCGAAGTCCCAGTAGCATACGTACCACATTCTTTTAGCTGAAGCAGAGCCATGCCCACCGTTGATTTGTGCTCTTAAATTATCTATCTGAAACCATCCAGATATCCAAGTCCAAGTAGAGGTAGGCCTCGTGCTCCAGATGGGTCCCTGCGGCTCGACTGTGAGCGAGCTAATCTCCACTGACAGTAAAGCGGAAGGCGCTAAATGAAGCTCGAAATAGTCAATTAGGACGGCATAATTAAAACTCGGACAGATGCTAATTTGGGGCCAACAAGATGCCCTCCCTATGTTGCCTATAGCCCGCGCGAATTCAGGGGGGAGCCGACCGTGATCCGAGCTAAAGAACGGTGTCTCGTGTCCGTACTCGGTGACATGTCACTGCGCGCCCTCTGTGAACTGTGGCTCCGTCTGCCTGTGACCGTGAGCTTATCTGCAAGGAGATCAATCATTGCCTCCACGCCTGCCGTAACCATCCGTGGATCAAAGTTTGCACACGAGTGGGTGGCGAATGATTACCACCTTATCGTGCCAGTCCATGGACCATAATATTGCGAAGACTTATCATCAACACGTACATATATACCTCTGATCAGGGGAGATGATACTATATGGGATGGGATTCTCCTGTACTGTACCGAAGTGCAGCTGCCAGCTCGTACCGGCGCTGCATATTTATAGCCGTACCAGCTAAGTCTTCTACGAGGCAGGACACAAGAAGATCATCATTGCCACTGGTTTTCTCGGGTTTCCGGTGAATGATTGAGATGGAGGGCTGTTGGTGCATGGCCGCTTTGGACGCGACGTATGATTCGCTAATATCAATACAGTTTGATCGACGTGATCTGAGCCACGTAACCGGTGCTTAGTTTTGCTGCTCTCTCCGCTCTCCACCATGTAACGCATGTCGTTTTAACCGTCGGCGTGTTTCAGATGCGGAAAAGAAATTTAAAAAAAGGGTGCATGGAGGAATCAAGGTCAAAGGCACAGCAACAGACATGAACCCTCACATCCGGATAGATTACCGGCGCAGCTCGCGTCGACTGGTCCCGGACTTCATTTTCGTCCTCTTCCCACAGCGCGCAGGTTGCACTTGCACGCAGCAGCCAGCCGATGGAACAATAGCACGCAAGTTGCACGCAGCAGTGAGCCGATAGAACGGTCCTTGTAGGGGGCGGCGTTTCATCGTTGTGCTAGTCTCCTAAGTTTTGATAGTTTTCGAGTTCATCCGTCAGGGTGGAGTCGACTGAGCTCCGGCGTAGATTCTCGTTGTCTCAGTTTGAGAATAGGGTTTAGGGTTTTCGGTGGGGCAAAGCCTCTCCACGTCTTTCTATATATATAACAATCAGCATACAATTACATACGTACAATGATACGTGTACATGTCATACTAGGCCTATTTCAACACTCCCCCTCAATCTGAACTTCTACTCTGTACAAGGTTTAGATTGGTACTAAAACGGTCTAGTATTTGTCTGGTGGCTGGTTTAGTAAACAACATCAGCCAGCTGATCGTTAGAAGAAATAAATCTGACCTCGAGAGCTCCAGAAGCAACACGCTCACGTACAAAGTGAAAATCAATCTCGATGTGCTTGGTACGTGCATGGAAAACTGGGTTGGCAGTCAGATATGTGGCCCCTAAGTTATCACACCAGAGAACTGGAACGCGCTGCTGAGACACTCCAAGCTCTTTGAGTAGTGACTCTACCCAGATGGCTTCAGCAGCTCCATTCGCCAAAGCTTTGTACTCGGCCTCTGTGCTCGATCTCGACACTGTTGGTTGTTTCTTCGAACTCCAGGAAATGAGATTCGGTCCAACGAATATGGCGAAACCTCCAGTTGATCGGTGATCATCCGGACAACCTGCCCAATCTGCATCAGTGAAGATACTAATGCTAGTAGAGACAGCCTTGCGAAATTTCAGCCCTGTGTGCAACGTTCCTTTCACATAGCGTAAGATCCGCTTAACTGCTTCCCAATGAGCATCAGTGGGCTGTGAGAGAAACTGACACACCTTGTTCACGGCAAATGAAATATCCGGACGGGTGAGCGTTAAGTACTGCAGTCCACCAACAACACTACGATACCGGAAAGAATCATCGGTACTAAGAGGGCGTCTAGTCACTCGTGCAAGCTGCTCGGAAGTAGACAACGGTGTGAAAGTGGGCTTACAATTCTCCATGCTCACACGGTGTAAAAGATCCAAGGCATACTTCCGTTGAGTCAATGTCATCCCCCCGAAATTGTAGGACGCTTCCAAACCAAGAAAATACTCCAATGGCCCAAGGTCCTTGATAGGAAAACTGGCAGCGAGGGCGTGAACAAGGCCATCAACCGCGCGTGGAGAAGATCCGGCAATGACAATGTCATCCACATAGACAAGCATATAGATCTGAACATCACGATAGCGGAAGTAAAACAGAGATGTATCTGCTTTGGAAGAGGCAAAACCCAAAGCGAGAAGGCGAGCACTGAGCCGAGCGTACCATGCACGAGGGGACTGCTTGAGTCCATAGAGAGCGCGCTGAAGTTTGCACACATGAGGAGGAAAACGAGCATCCTCGAAACCAGGTGGCTGCTGCATATAGACGTCCTCTAAGAGATACCCATGAAGGAAAGCATTGCTGACATCAATCTGCCGAAGACTCCAGCCGCGAGAAACAGCCAAGGCAAGAACCAAACGAACAGTGGCTGGCTTGACAACCGGACTGAAGGTATCACCATAGTCAATGCCAAGCTGCTGTGTGAAACCTCGGGCGACCAGACGAGCTTTGTACTTATCAACAGTACCATCCGAACGGTGCTTGGTCTTGAAGATCCATTTGCTCCCGACAACATTGACACCGCGCGGCCGAGGCACAAGAACCCAAGTCTTGTTGTGATGCAAAGCAGTGAGTTCATCAATCATCGCGGTACGCCAGGCAGTCTCACAGAGAGCGTCACGATGAGAGACAGGCACCGCAAGAAACGCTCGGCGACGGGGATCATAGCGGATAGTCCCGTCAGTAGGAACAAGGGCACGCCGAGTATGATCACGGGTGCGGGTAACCATGGTGTGAGCCGGGGCAGCTGGGGGCGTCGCAGTCGAGGGAGGTGAACTCCCCTCGAGAGAGGGCGACGCGAGCTGCGATGGCGATGACGGAGCCGCATCCTCGAGTACCGCGTCACCGCGCGGCAAGGAGGCCGCGGAGGAATCGGGCGCGGCGGCCGGGGCGGGCGGACCGGGCGCGGCGGCCGGGCCGGGCGAACCGGGCGCGGCGGTGGATGATGGGCCAGCCAGGACGGGGCGAGGCGGCGACCGAGCCGGGCGACACAGGAGCCGAGCCAGGCGACGCGGGAGCCGAGCGGGGAGACGTGCATGGCCCATGCACGTCGATCGCCGAGGAGGGCTGGACGTCAGCCACGTGGGGGCGGCGGGCATCGGGCATGGAAGCGCCGTGCACGTTGGACGCCGGAGAGGGCGAAGCCAAAGAATCCTGCACATAAGCAATAGGGCCTGGGACAGGCGTGTCAATAGACAAATAGGACAAGTCGTATTTGCGCATATGGTCACCCGTAGCCGGTTCAGTGGGAGGAAAAGAGAGAACATCAGCCAAAGAAGAGACATCGATGGTGACCCCAGGAGTGGCATAGGGAAAAACAGACTCGTCGAAAACCACATCACGGGAGATGTAGATACGTCCCGTGGAACGATCAAGACACTTGTATCCCTTATGCATCGGACTATAGCCCAAGAAAACACACATGGTGGATCAGAAAGCAAGTTTGTGTGCATTATATTTGCGCAAACTGGGCCAGCAGGCGCACCCAAAAGTGCGAAGAAAGTTATAATCTGGGTGCACCTTAAGGAGACGGTAGATGGGTGTATCGTGGTGAAGAACATGTGTGGGCATGCGATTAATAAGATAGCATGCCGTAAGAAAGGCCTCATCCCAAAAACGCAATGGGAAAGAAGAATGAGCCAGCAAAGCAAGCCCTGTTTCAACAAGATGACGGTGTTTGCGTTCAGCAATGCCATTCTGCTGAGACGTGTGTGGGCACGACACACGGTGAGAGATGCCAGTGCATTGAAAATAACGATGCAACCGGTGATACTCACCACCCCAGTCGGACTGAACAGCGAGGATTTTAGTGTGGAGAAGACGCTCAACATGGGCCTGGAAGGCATAAAATACTTGCTCAACGTCAGACTTGTGTTTAAGGAGATAAATCCAAGAGAAACGAGAGTAATCGTCAACAAAGCTCACATAATATTTATAACCTCCGGAAGAAGCAATAGCTGGCCCCCGAACATCCGAATGAATTAACTCAAGAGGCATAGTGGAAACATGATGTGATAAATTATAAGGCAATTGTCGACTTTTAGCACGCTGACAAGAATCACACACGGAAGTCTGACGTTCAGAAGAACACACTAAATCATTATTCCTAACAACGTGTTGAACAATATTATTTGAGGGATGACCAAGACGCTGGTGCCACTGGGACGGGGTGGTCTTGACGCTGAGGGACGCTTGGCGGGTGGAGGATGACGATGCGCGACCAAACGTTATGGGGTAGAGGCCACCATGGCATCTACCGCGAAGAAGAATTTTCTTCGTGACCGTGTCCTTGACAAGGAAAAAGAAATGGTGAAATTCCACAAAAATATCATTATCAAGGACGAGACGATAAACGGAGAGGAGATGTTGATGAATGTGTGGTAGATGAAGAATATTGCGTAAACGAAGAGATGAACCGGGTATAGTGGAATGACCAATATGCGAAATAGACAAACCTGCACCGTTTGCCACTTGCACTTGATCCTTCCCGCCGTAGCGCTCGTGGAAGTGCAGACGATCAAGATCATTCGTCAGGTGGTCCGTCGCACCGGTGTCCAGGATCCAGTGCGGTGGCTCATGGGAGGAGGATGTGGACGCAGAGTTGGCGGCGCGGTGGTCATGATCATAGCGGCTGCGACAGTCGCCAGCCTCATGACCCCAATTCTTGCATATCTGGCACCGGGGACGCCAGCGGCGGTTGCGACCACCCCCGCTGCCACCTCTGTTTCCTCCTCCATTGCGGCTATTGCCGCCGTTGTTGTTACGACCAGAGGCGTTGCCCTGGTTGTTGCCGTAGCCGCCCGAGTTGGGCGGGAGGGAACCGGCGGAGGGGCGGCCACCGCTCTGGCGGCCAGAATCGGCGGCTCGGCCGGAGGTGTTGTTGTAGACCGGCCGAGACGCGGCGTTGGCGGATGACTGCCAATCCTCGAGCTCGGACTGCTGCTGCTGAAGGGCCTCGTAGTGGAGAACACTGGAGTAGAACGCGGGAAGCGTGATTGGCATGCCCGCGAAGTTCATGGAGGCGGCGATGGGGTTGAACGCCGAGCCGAGCCCGGTCAGCATATAGTCGATGATCTCATCATCGCGAAGAGGAGAGCCGGCGGCGGCCATCGAGTCAGCGAGGGCCTTGACCTTCTGCATGTACTTGTCGGCGGGACGGTCTCCCTTGCGCAGCGCCTGAATATGGCGCCGGAGGTTGCGCACGCCGGCGCTGTTCTCGGTGGTGAACATGGTGTGCACGCCACTCAGGCGGCGGCGGCCGACCTGCAGCCGATGAGCTGCGCGGAGATCTCCACGCTCATCGACCCAAGGAGATGCCTGAGAACCTTCTGATCCAGCGTCCACCATTGCTCGTAGTCGGGGTTGGACACGGTGCGGGCGGCATCGCCGGTGCCTGTCGTCACGGTCGGCGCCGGCGCGGTGGCCGAGCCGTTGAGGAAGCCGTGGAGGCGCACTCCGGCAAAGTTGTGGAGGGCAAGCGCCCGCTAGAGCATGAAATTGCTGCGGTCAAGTGAGACCGCGATGGGCGGAAGAACGGGTATGGGAGCCGTCGCGGCGGGTGGGGCGATGACGGGGGCGATCGGGACGAGGGCGGAGGGAGTGGTGAGCGTGAGCGCAGAGGAGGGAGTCACCGTGGATGCCGGCGCGGTGGACATCGCGGCGGCCGCGAAGAAGCTGCGGCGGCGGCGGCGGCGGCTAGGGTAGGCTCTGATACCAAGTTTGAGAATAGGGTTTAGGGTTTTCCATGGGGCGAAGCCTCTCCATGTCTTTCTATATATATAACAATCAGCATACAATTACATACGTACAATGATACGTGTACATGTCATACTAGGCCTATTTCAACAGTCTCCTTCAAACAATGAGGTTAGAGGGTTTTTCTATCGTGCATATGCGATGACGAGATCTGGTGTCAGGCAGTTTATGATTGATTTAAGGGTTCAGTGGCGACAATTGTAGCTTCAGGGGTTGTTCCTCGGAGGCATGTGTACAAAGATTTCATGATTGTCATCGACAAGGTTAGACTGGCTTCGGTTGGGGAGTGACGGCGATGCGTCGACTGCTTGTTCTGGCGGCAGCGAGGGTCGTTTGGTGGTCAAGGGTCTCTATGTAAATTTTTATTATGTTTGAGGTGTTTTATACTTGTGACAAAATTTTATAGAAGACATGGTCTTTTTTCGTAAAATAGGTAATTGATGAACAATAACTATTTCTAAACTAATATTCAGAAATACTCCCTCCGTTGCAAAATGCAGTGCGTATAGCTTTTTTAAGAAGTCGAACTTTATAAATTTGTATACATTTATAGTTAGTTAGTTATGCTCCCTTCTTGGCAAATTTTTTTAGTTATACTCCCTTACTTTTCTACAAAATGCAGACACATATATACGGCTAGAACCTCCGACCGACGATGAGCTTCTAGGTGGGGAGCAAAGCATCCCTTCGGCCACAAAGGTGATGCTAGCTTCCATGATTATGTCGTGCGAACGTACTGACAATCCCGCTGCAGTGCGCCGGCTTGAAGAGTAGTACTTCGAGTTAGTGCGTCTTATTCATAGCTAGTATCGATCGGAGCAATCAATCAAGAATCTAAAGCAGCAGCAAGCCAATAATTCTTTCTCTTCGCCGATTGATCGGGAGCCATACCCAGCTCGCAGATGCTCACCGCACTGCAATCGGCAAAGGAAAGAGGCGGCTCCCGGTGCCGTCGCCGTACAGCGGGCCCCGGCAGAGCCAGCTGTTGCACACTTGCACGTCGACGTCGGCGAGAGGGGGGAAACCAGGTCGGCGCGCCAAATTAACGGCAAAGATGTCCGACGGCGCTGGCGGAGCTGGAGTAGCTAGCTAGCTGCCTTTACCGATGCCTCCTGTTCACCGTGGTGAAAGCGCGCGCGCGCTGCAGTGCATGCAGCTGCAGGGTAGGGATCGGAGATCCGCGCGAGCCGGGCGCGGGTCGCCGTGCGGCAGCGGGCACGGGGAGGCCTGCCGTTGCCGGATCGCGCACGGGCGCGGCCTCATCTCCGAAACGAAATACAGCTGCTTCCCACTGCCGCCGCACGGGGAATCATCCTTGCATGCCGCTGCTGGTAGTAGAGTACGTGCGTACCGCGTACCTTCCATTGGTGGGCAGTGGACGTGCTGTGGTAGTAGGTCGGAGAGTGGCTGGGAAAGAGAGGTGGAGCTGCCCGTACTTTCCAGCGGCACCCGTCGTCCATCCCCCCGGATGTGACCGCCCACCCGCACGTGCGCTCTGCTTTGTGGAGAGTGAGTAGGGCCGGACACGGACAGGCACACGACGCAAGCGGCGGGCAAGAGTAGATAGATAGACGGACGTGTATCAGTATGTACGTGAGGTGTGTTCACGTGTGCTAGTGCTACTACGTACAGACAGGTATGTATCGCAGGCGCCAACCTTGAGCTTGATTGGCAAACCATCATCTAGACTAAAACCTCTGTGTACGGATGCATGGCACACGTACGACTCCCTGGGGTGCATGGTACGCGTGGTCGATGGTCCAAATGCGGTCGAGTGACCTCTTCCGCAGGCTATCCAACCGTTGACTGGCCTGTTAGCGCTATGGACGCGTGAAGTGCTGGGTGGATCATGGATGGTAGTAATTGATGCTCGGCCGTATATCTCTTGATCGGCGGGAATGTTGCCGACGACTTGATCGGCGGATATCAGCCAGGCATCCAATAGTGGAGGGAATGTTCATCGTCGACGACTTGATCGGAGGAGATATCCGCTGAAATTGCGTCTCCTTTTCCAACCATTGGAATGGAGCCAATGCTCTCGCATGTTCACTGATGTCGAATCTGGAATTTGATGGCCCAGGTAATAAAATGATGAAAAATCGGTGCAGAAAATCCAAAGGAGTAGGTTCATCGCGGCGCAGTTGACAGTACGTAGGGGGGCCGCGGACTAGACTAGACGTAGCATACACCGTACCTACCGGCTGGCGGCTGACCGGCTGTTATCCACAGGAAGAAACAGCTGCCTCTATCAGTGCTTCCAAGCTGGACCTGGACGGATAATATCACATTCTCGTCACCTGGTCAGACCATCGGGGCATCTCCAATTGAACTGGACAAGTATGATTCTTATACTATCAGATTTGCTAAATCTCATCTGGATAAAATTTAACTATGTCTCATCTAAGTCCATCCCCGTTTGATCTATTGTCGCTTGTTTTTTGGGTGCAAATCTCTTGATTCACGTACTGTGTCTCGCGACCCGCCTCTTTTTTTGACAATAACCACCTTCTTTATTAATTGGCTACAATGGTAGCATCGAAAGTAATAAAAGGAATTACAGCCCCTGGGGCTGTATCCATCCAAACATTAGGAGGGGAGAATTTAGCTATCCTAGCTAACTCATGAGCTACCTTATTGTTCTCTCTATTACAATGCTCAAAAATAACATGGGTGAAATCTAAGGACATAAAGTAGCAGTCATCAAAAACAACACTCGCCACAGAAGAAGAATACCCCTCCTGAAGTGCAGCGACAACCTCTAGATTGTCTGAGTTCAGTTCAATTTTGCTGCATCCAACGGTGTGGGCAAGGTTCAGGCCAAACCTTACCGCAATCGCTTCAGCTGTGAACGCATCATAACAGATGTCCAATCTTTCATTAGCAGCAACAATGAATTTTCCTGTGTGGTCTCTAATAACAGCTCCAACAGTTCCTTGTAGCAAGTCTGGGTCAAAACCCGCATCTCGTGACCCGCCTCTTTGTCTGTATGTAGTAGCACATCAGGGGCTTCAGCGAGACAGTTGGAAGGCCTCGCGTCGGGGAAGCCCCCGATGGGCCGGCCCAGCCGCGCGGGAGGCTATATCCTCCTTTTCTTACATTACATGTTTTCTTTTTTGCTTTTTTGTTTAAACTTTTTATACTTTAAAATATTATAAATATATATTACAAAAAAACTCTATTAAACGTTCAAAAAATGTTAAATATATATAGAGAAAATGTTTATCATGTACTCCCTCCGTTCCTGAATATTTGTCTTTCTAGATATTTCAACAAGTGACTACATACAGAGCAAAATGAGTGAATCTACACTCTAAAATATGTCTATATACATCCGTATGTGATAGTCCATTGAAATCTCTAAAAAGACAAATATTTAGGAACGGAGGTAGTATATGAAAAATGTATTAAAAAATTGATCATGATTTCAGAAAATGCAATCAAGTATTTGAAAAATATTTGAACAATAATTTGAAAAATGTTACTCAAGCATTTGAAAAGTGTTAAATGTGCTTAGTAAAAATGTTGACCATGTATTAAAAATGATGAATTTTTTATCATTTATATAAAAAATATTAATTAAACATTTCAAAAAATGTTGAACAAGTATTTGAAAAATGTTAATCAAGCATTTGAAAATTTTAAATGTTTATAGAAAAATGTTGACCATGTATTGAAAAAATGATGAAATTTCTTTACAATGTATATCAAAAAATTTAATCAGGCATTTTAATAAAGGTCGAATAAGTATTTGAAAAATGTTAATCAAGCATTTGAAAAATATTAAATCTGTATAGAAAAAATGTTAACCATGTGTCAAAAAATGATGATTTTTTATCATGTATATAAAAATGTTAATCGAGCATTTAAAAAATACTGAATAAATATTTACAAAATGTTGATCAAACATTTGAAAGATGTTAAATGTGTATAGAAAAAATGTTGGCCATCTATTGAAAAAATGATGAAATTTGTTTACAATGTATACGAAAAATGTTAATCATGCATTTGAAAAAATATTGAATAAGTATTTGAAAAATGTTAATCAAGCGTTTGAAAAATGTTAAATATGTATAGAAAACATGTTGACCATGTGTCAAAAAATGATGATTTTCTTTATCATGTATATAAAAATGTTAATCAAGAATTTAAAAATGTGGAACAACTATTTACAAAATGTTGATCAAACATTTGAAAAATGTTAAATGTGTATAGCAAAAATGTTGGCCATGTATTAAAAAATGTTAAACATGTATTTGAAAAATGTTAGTGAAGAATTTCATATTAAAATTGTTAAATATGTCTAGAATATTTTTTAACATATATTTAAAATGTTAATCTTGCATTTAAAAAATATTAAATGTTTCATGACGTATATAAAAATGTAGAATAAAAACCAATATAAAGAAAGAAAAAAATTATAATAAAAAAGAAACCGAAGAATAAATATACGAAAAAACCAAAAACCAGATGTAAAAAGAATTGAAAATTATGGAAACCAATAAAGAAACAAAGAAAACACACTGAAAACCAAGAAATAATACAAAACAAAAGAAAAAAGGAGAAAAAAAAGGATAAAACGAAGTATAATGACGAAAAAAGAAAACCTGATAATAATAAAATATTTAAACAAAAAAATGAAAATGGGAAAATGAAAAAAAATGGAAGAAAAGAGAAAAACCCAGTTTTTTCCCTCAAGTTATTCGTGTGTGATATCCTAACACGAACCCGACCCTGGCTCAGTGGCTACAAGCATCAGCCACGACCATAGAAACTTGGGTTCAATCCGTGGTTTTTTTTGAGAAAATCCGTGGGTTGTTGGTTGTCACGCTTTTCTTTGTTTGTCTTTGTTCATCGCGTCGCCCATGTTATGTTTGTTGTCACGCTTTTCTTTCCGTGGCTTGTTGTCTTGCGCTGGGCTTGGGCATGTTTTTCTTACTTTTCTGATTTGTTAGGCCCTGGGCCGCTAGGCGCGTGGGAAGAAGACACTTAGCGATGAAAAGGTGGCAGGGAGGTTTTGTCCCTTAGCATTTTTCATTCTCTTATTTTCCATTTTATACTTCATTTCAAATTCATGAAATACTAGAAGGGTTCCATTGGAGTTGTTGGGTTTTCAAAAAAATTACTCTCTCTGTTTCAATATATAGGGTGTATTAGTTTTTCAAAAAGTCAAACCTCTTTAAGTTTGATCAAGTATGTAGAGAAATATATCAATATCCGTTATATCAAATTGGTATTATTAGATCATCATGAAATGAATTGTGATATTTTATTTATTTAGTATTGTGATTGTTGATATTTTTGGCTATGAACTTGGTCAAAGTAAAAGAAAATTGACTTTTCCAACACCTTATATTTTGGATTTTTGGGAATACTTGGTTTGGTGAGTGGGGGAGATGACGGAGTGTGTTTTCTCTTTTATTTATATTGTGGTGTTTTGGTGGGCCTTCCGCGGTATGATTCTGTGCTAATCAATCCATGTTTTATGTGGGGAAATTTTCAGCGCGGTGACTGCATCTACTATATTGATGCTACAATATCACATGTTGGCGTTTCTTTTTTCTAGATGGTGAGAGGGTGCACGTGATATGTTTTTATAGGCCGGTTATTGTCAATTGATTTGAAAAATCGTTGACCCGGTCAAAATGTGAACTATATCCAAAATCTTATACTTTAATTAAATGGGAGAGCTTCAAAAATTGGGAAACATAGTGTATTAAAAAAAGCAAGAGTTCTCATTGAGAAATTGTTGGCCTGATCAAAATCGAGTCACCCAATTCCAAACTGAAAACCTCAATTGATCGCAAGGCCTTAAAGATTAAAGAGCGTAGTGTATGTAATACATTTACTCCGATGTGAGTTATAATTTATTATTTTTTCGCTGCAAGTTATAAATCTATGATTCTTTTCCCTGTAAGTTATAATTGCTTCATCTTATATTTTATCTAAATTTATGGGTTTCTCGGTGTAAGTTATATATTCATCACTAAACACGCAATTGCGAGTGTCGTGCCTACGTCGCCACTGCATGCCTTTGACGCAGCTACAATTTGGAAAGTGAAAGCACAAGTGCTCCCTGTGTGATTTTGATAATTAATGTCAACATATCTCTTGTTGAACTAAAACTTTTATCTAGTGTATTTCAGACAAGTTCAACAATGGCGTGGCATTGACAAGAGGATGTGGAACCCCTTCAAATGCTAAGGTCACATATTGGCAAAAGCTCAAGACTCTTCATTTCTATTTTAGTGATCCAAGATCACATTGAGTCCATAGGAAAGACAATACTATTAAAAGGGGGTGACGTGTTGCTTAATGGTCTACTTGCTCAAAGTGCTTAGTGATATTGCTCCAAAGCCCTCAACCACTCTCTCAATTCCAAATATGTCCAAAACTCAAAGTTAAACTAGGCCCCATCGAAACATTCTATCCGGCGCCACCAAGTTCATTTGACCTAGCCACTGCCAGAAACCGTAACAACATTGATCTCGGTCTCACCGAAATGGCCCTGCAAAGTCTCTGTTTCCCTTTCGTAACATTTTGGTCTCACCGAAATAAGCGATCGGTCCCACCGAGTTTGCTTGACTAACTCTTAATTTGTTTGCTCTTTGCTGAAATTGGTCTCACCGAGTTCAAGCAATCGGCTTCACCGAGTTTGCTTGACCAAGATTGTGGAGTTGAACCAAGAAGTTTGTAAGGGCAAGGAGATCGCCTACTTCGTGAAGATCTACCCGAGTGAGGCAAGTCCTTCGTGGGCAATGGCCATGGTGGAATTGACAAGGTTACTTCTTTGTGGACCCTTCGTGGGTGGAGCCCTTCGTGGACTCGCGCAGCCGTTACCCTTCGTGGGTTGAAGTCTCCATCAACGTGGATGTATGATAGCACCACCTATCGGAACCATGCCAAAAATCTCCGTGTCTTCATTGCGTTTGCACACTCCAATCCCATCTCTTTACTTTCTTGCAATTAGCATGTTTTTCTCTTTCCGCTACTCATACTCTTGCCATGCTTGCTTGAAATGTATTGTGAATGCTTAAACTCGTGCTAAAACTCCACCTCAACTTGAAGAACTTAAAAATTGCCACTTTTACTTGTTGAGGGTCTAATCACCCCTTCTAGACCCCTCTTCTCGATCCTCTCAATTGGTATCAGAGCTTTGTTCTCCATTGCTTTGGTTTAATCACCATTGGAGAATGATGGATGAGTCTACGATTGGGAATATTAGACGTAGAGTGCCTATGCTTGACGGAGTGTTCTATAGTACTTGGAAGAATGAGATGCTTGAGATTTTCAATGAATATAATTTGAACAAGTATATCACTAGCCCTTATGCGCCCCCTATTGATCCTTTGCATCCTACCCCAGATGAGTATCTCGAGATGACCCGCAATCTTAGAACTATTGATCTTATCATGAGAGGATTGCCTAGAAATTTGCTTGTGTGCTTGCCTACATTTTAATGTGCTTATACTATGCTTTCCAAACTATTCCTTGAAAAATCTAGATGAGATTCTCCAAAAGTCCATTGCTTTTCAAAATATGGATACTAGTGATCCTAAATTTGATGAACGTCTATTTGAGCTCCGTGATCTTATGCGTGCCAAAGGAGATGTTGGAGTTATTAGTAGCATCATTTCGCAAGTCATTAGAATTTATAAGCATGAACATTGTCATGGTCATAAATCTAATGAATCACTCTCTCTAGGTGACGACCATTCACATGACAATGTTGAACATGGATACTATGATGATGATAGTGACTTTGATCTCGATGAGTCGATGAGATACTTTGGTCTTATGGCTAACCTACGTGGTTACATGGCCGGAGGAAAGGAATGGGTTCTTGATAGTGGATGTACTGATCATATGACTGGAGATAAAGACATGTTTTCAAGAGCTTGCTGAAAACGATGGTCCCTGAAAGTATGTCACTTTTGGTGATAACTCAAAGGGTAAGGTAGTTGGCCTTGGTAAGGTGGCCATCTTCCATGATAGCTCTATCCAAAATGTCATGCTCGTTGAATCCCTTGGTTATAATCTACTTTCCGTATCTAGATTAGCTGACTTTGGTTTCAATGTCTTATTTACTAAAGTAGATTGCCAAGTATTTTGAAGAGATAATCATAATATGGTCTTTACCGGTATTCGTGGAGGTGACTGTTGGGGAACGCAGTAATTTCAAAAAAAATCCTACGATCACGCAAGATCTATCTAGGTGATGCATAACAACGAGGGGGAGAGTGTGTCCACGTACCCTCGTAGACCGAAGGCGGAAGCGTTATGACAACGCGGTTGATGTAGTCGTACGTCTTCACGATCCGACCGATCCTAGCACCGAAGGTACGGCACCTCCGCGATCTGAACATGTTCAGCTCGGTGACGTCCCATGAACTCTAGATCCAGCTGAGGTCGAGGGAGAGTTCCGTCAGCACGACAGCATGGTTATAGTGATGATGAAGTTGCCGACGCAGGGCTTCGCCTAAGCACTATGACGATATGACCGAGGTGGAAGTCTGTGGAGGGGGACACCGCACACGGCTAAAAGATCAACTTGACCAACTTGTGTGTCTATGGGGTGCCCCCTTCCCCATATATAAAGGAGGAGAGGGGAGGCCGGCCGTCCCTCCTTGGCGCGCCCCCAAGAGGGGAATCCTACTAGAACTCCAAGTCCTAGTAGGTTTCCAGCTAAAGGGAGAGAGGGGGAAGGAAGGAGAGGGAGAGGGGGAAGAAAGGGGGGGGGGGCGCCGCCCCCTGATACGTCCATTTTGCATCATGCTTTTATATCAATATTTATTGCATTATGGGCTGTTATTAGACATTATATCTCAATATTTATGGCTATTCTCTCTTATTTTACAAGGTTTACCATCAAGAGGGGGAATGCCGGCAGCTGGAATTCTGGCTGGAAAAGGAGCAAACATTGGAAACCTATTCTGCACAGCTCCAAAAGTCCCGAAACTCCACGAAACATCCTTTTGGAATTAATAAGAATTTTTGGGCGAAAGAAATACACTAGGGGGCCCACACCTCATCCAGGAGAGTGGGGGTGCCCCCCTACTGGGCGCGCCCCCTGTCTCTTGGACCCCCTGGTGGGCCCCCGGTGTCCATCTTCTTCTATATCAGAGCTTTTACCCTGGAAAAAATCGTGGGCAAGCTTACGGGACGAAACTCCGCCGCCACGAGGCGGAACCTTGGCGGAACCAATCTAGGGCTCTGGCGGAGCTGTTCTGCCGGGGACACTTCCCTCCGTGAGGGGGAAATCATCACCAACATCATCACTAGCGATCCTCTCGTCGGGAGGGGGTCAATCTCCATCAACATCTTCACCAGCACCATCTCCTCTCAAAACCCTAGTTCATCTCTTGTATCCAATCTTGTATCAAAACCACAAATTGGTACCTGTGGGTTGCTAGTAGTGTTGATTACTCCTTGTAGTTGATGCTAATTGGTTTACTTGGTGGAAGATCATATGTTCAGATCCTTTATGCATATTATTACTCATCTGATTATGAACATGAATATGCTTTGTGAGTAGTTACGTTTGTTCCTGAGGACATGGTGAAGTCTTGCTAGTAGTAGTCATGTGAATTTGGTATTCGTTCGATATTTGGATGAGATGTATGTTATCTCTTCCTCTAGTGGTGTTATGTGAACGTCGACTACATGACACTTCACCATTATTTGGGCCTAGAGGAAGGCATGGGGAAGTAATAAGTAGATGATGGGTTGCTAGAGTGACAGAAGCTTAAACCCTAGTTTCTGTGTTGCTTCGTTAGGGGTTGATTTGGATCCATATGTTTAATGCTGTGGTTTTGTTTACCTTAATACTTCTTTTGTAGTTGCGGATGCTTGCAATAGGGGTTAATCATAAGTGGGATGCTTGTCCAAGTAAGGGCAGTACCCAAGCACTGGTCCACCCACATACCAAATTATCAAAGTACGAACGCGAATCATATGAACGTGGTGAAAACTAGCTTGTTGATAATTCCCATGTGTCCTCGGGAGCTCCTTTCTCATTATTAGAAATTGTCCAGGCTTATCCTTTGCTACTTAAAGGATTGGGCCACCTTGCTACACTTTTTTTACTTTATTTACTTGTTACTCGTTACCATTTATCTTATCACAAAACTATCTATCACCTACAATTTCAGTGCTTGCAGAGAAAACCTTACTAAAAACCGCTTATCATTTCCTTCTGCTCCTCGTTGGGTTTGACACTCTTACTTATCGAAAGGACTACGATTTGATCCCCTACACTTGTGGGTCATCAAGACTCTTTTCTGGCACCGTTGCCGGGGAGTGTAGCGCTTTTGGTGAGTGGAACTTGGTAAGGAAACATTTATATGGTGTGCTGAAATTTTCTGTTACTTGTCACTATGGAAACTAATCCTTTGAGGGGCTTGTTTGGGGTATCTTCACCCCAACCAGAAGAGCAAAGAGTTGCTCCTCAACCTACTGAACTTTATGAAAATATTTACTTTGAGATTCCTTCAGGTATGATAGAGAAACTGCTAGCTAATCCATTTGCAGGAGATGGAACATTGCATCCCGATTTACACCTTATCTTTGTGGATGAAGTTTGTGGATTATTTAAGCTTGCAGGTATTCCCGATGATGTTGTCAAAAGGAAGGTCTTCCCTTTATCTTTGAAGGGAGATGCATTGCCATGGTATAGGCTATGTGATTATATGAGATCTTGGAATTATAAGCGATTGAAGTTGGAATTTCACCAGAAGTTCTATCCTATGCATCTTGTTCATCGTGATCGTAATTACATATATAATTTCTGGCCTCGCGAAGGAGAAATCATCGCTCAAGCTTGGGAGAGGCTTAAGTCAATGTTATTCATGCCCCAATCATGAGCTCTCTCGGGAAATGATTATTCAGAACTTTTATGCTCGGCTTTCTCTTGATAATCGCAACCTGCTCGATACTTCCCGTGCTGGTTCTTATATGCTGAAGACTATTGATTTCAAATGGGACTTATTGGAAAGAATTAAACACAACTCTGAAGATTGGGGTTCCGACGATGGTAAGGAGTCAGGTATGACACCTAAGTTCGATTGTGTTAAATCTTTTATGGATACCGATACTTTTCGTGGATTTAGCGCTAAGTATGGACTTGACTCTGAGATAGTAGCTTCTTTCTGTGAATCTTTTGCTACTCATGTTGATCTCCCTAAAGAGAAGTGGTTTAAATATAATCCTCCTATTGAAGTGAAAATAGTTGCACCTGTTACAGTCGAAGAAAATACTATCACCTATAGTGATCCTATTATTCCTACTACTTATGTTGAGAAACCTCCTTTTCCTGTTAGGATAAAGGATCATGCTAAAGCTTCGACTGTTGTTCGTAAGAGTAATACTAGGACTTATACACCTCCTGAGCAAATTAATGTTGAACCTAGTATTGCTGTGGTTAAAGATCTCTTGGATGAGGATTTAGATGGGCATGTTATTTATTTCTGTGGTGAGACTGCTAATATTGCTAGACCAGATACTAAGATACATAAACTTGTTGTAGGCAAGCCTGTTATTTCTGTTAAAATAGGAGATCATTGTTATCATGGCCTATGTGATATGGGTGCTAGAGCTAGTGCAATACCTTATACCTTATATAGAAATTATGCATGACATTGCACCCATTGAATTAGAAGACATTGATGTTACTATTAAGCTTGCTAAAAGGGATACCATTAAACCCTTTGGGATTGTCAGAGATGTTGAAGTCTTGTGTGGGAAGGTTAAATACCCTGCTGATTTTCTTGTTCTTGGTTCCCCACAAGATGATTTTTGTCCCATTATTTTTGGTAGACCCTTCTTAAATACATCTAGTGCTAGGATTGATTGTGAAAAAGATACTGTCACAGTTGGTATAGATGGTATGTCTCATTAGTTTAATTTTGCTAAGTTTCGTAGACAACCTCATGATAGGGAACCACCTAGTAAAGATGAAATTATTGGTCTTGCTTCCATTGTTGTTCCTCCTACTGATCCGTTAGAAAAATATTTGCTAGACCATGAAAATGATATGTTTATGAAGGAAAGAAGGGAAATAGATGAAGTGTTCCTTAAACAGGAACCTATGTTGAAACATAACCTTACCGTTGAAATTCTTGGGGATCCCCCTCCACCCAAGGGTGATCCCGTGTTTGAACTCAAACCATTACCTGATAATCTTAAGTATGCTTATCTTGATGAAAAGGAAATATATCATGTTATTATTACTGCTAACCTTTCAGAGAAAGAAGAAGAAAGATTATTGAAAACTTTGAAGAAGCACCGAGCAGCTATTGGATATACTCTGGATGATCTTAAGGGCATTAGTCCCACATTATGCCAACACAAAATTACAGTGGAAAAAGATGCCAAACCAGTTAGAGATCCTCAAAGACGATTAAATCCCAAGATGAAGGAAGTGGTAAGAAAGGAGATACTAAAGCTCCTTGAGGCAGGTATTATTTATCCCGTTGCTGATAGTGAATGGGTAAGCCCTGTCCATTATGTTCCTAAAAAGGGAGGTATTACCGTTGTTCCTAATGATAAAGATGAATTGATCCCGCAAAGAATTATTACAGGTTATAGGATGGTAATTGATTTCCGTAAGTTAAATAAAGCTACTAAGAAAGATCATTACCCTTTACCTTTTTATTGATCAAATGTTAAAAAGACTATCCAAACACACACATTTCTGCTTTCTAGATGGTTATTCTGGCTTCTCTCAAATACCTGTGTCAGCGAAGGATCAATCTAAAACTACTTTTACTTGCCCTTTTGGTATTTTTGCTTATAGACGTATGCCTTTTGGTTTATGTAATGCACCTGTTACCTTTTAAAGATGCATGATGGCTATATTCTCTGATTTTTGTGAAAAGATTTGTGAGGTATTCATGGATGATTTCTCTGTTTATGGATCCTCTTTTAATTTGAGCAACCTTGATCGAGTTTTGCAGAGATGCGAAGACACTAGTCTCATCCTGAATTGGGAAAAGTGTCACTTTATGGTTAATGAAGGCATTGTCTTGGGGCACAAGATCTCCGAGAGAGGTATTGAAGTTGATAAAGCCAAAGTTGATGCTATTAAAAAGATGCCATGTCCCAAGGACATAAAAGGTATAAGAAGTTTCCTTGGTCATGCTGGTTTTTATAGGAGGTTCATTAAGGACTTTTCTAAAATCTCTAGGCCTCTGACTAATTTATTGCAAAAAGATATTCCTTTTGTCTTTGATGATGATTGTGTAGAAGCATTTGAAATACATAAGAAAGCTTTGATCACTGCACCTATTGTTCAGCCACCTGATTGGAATTTACCTTTTGAAATTATGTGCGATGCTAGTGATTATGATGTAGGTGCTGTTCTAGTGCAAAGAGTTGATAAGAAATTGAATGTTATCTAGTATGCTAGTAAGACTCTTGATACTACCCAAAGAAATTATGCTACTACTGAAAAAGAGTTCTTAGCAGTTGTGTTTGCATGTGATAAGTTTAGACCTTATATCATGGATTCTAAAGTTACTATTCACACTGATCATGCTGCTATTAAATATCTTATGGAAAAGAAAGATGTTAAGCCTAGGCTCATTAGATGGGTTCTCTTGCTCCAAGAATTTGATTTACATATTATTGATAGAAAGGGAGCTGAGAACCCCGTTGCAGATAACTTGTCTAGGTTAGAGAATGTTCTTGATGACCCACTGCCTATTGATGATAGTTTTCTTGATGAAAAATTAGCGGTCATTAATGCTTCTCGTACTGCTCCTTGGTATGCTGATTGTTGCTAAATTTATACCACCTAGCTTCACATACCAGCAAAAGAAAAAGTTCTTTTATGATTTAAGACATTACTTCTGGGATGACCCACACCTTTATAAAGAAGGAGTAGATGGTGTTATTAGATGGTGTACCTGAGCATGAACAGGAACATATTCTACGTAAGTGTCATTCTGAATCTTATGGAGGACACCACGCTGGAGATAGAACTGCACACAAGGTACTACAATCTGGTTTTTATTGGCCTACTCTCTTCAAAGATGCTCGTAAATTTGTCTTATCTTGTGAGGAATGCCGAAGAGTAGGTAACATTAGTAGACGTCAAGAAATGGCTATTTTTTTTAAAATAATACAATTGTTTTATTAAATTTTAGAAATATTACACTGTAATTATATTTTATAAAAATATTACCCAATCGGCCTACTGCTGACCGATTGGATCCAGTCGGCCTACTGCTGGCCGATTGACCCCCAAGTTGGCCCACTACCGGCTGATTGGATCCAGTCGGCCCACTTTTGACCGATTGGCCCTAGTCGGTCCACCGCTGGCCGATTGGCACCCAGTCTGCTTCCTCTAGGCCAACAAGTGCATGCACCCATTTATCTGTTGAATAGGTATTTGAAAAAAGTTGAAAAGTATTTGAAAAAATGTTGATCATGCATATAAAAATGTTACTCAAGCATTTGAAAAAAAATATTGAACAAGTATTTGAATAATTGTTGAACACATTTTTGAAAACTGGTAAATAGGTATTTGAAAAATATTGAAGAAGTATTTTAAAAAAAGTTGATCATGTATATGAAAATGTTAATCAAGCATTTGCAAAAAATATTGAACAACTATTTGAGAAAATGTTGAACAAATATTTGAAAAAATATTACTCATGTATATAAAAATGTTGAACAAGTATTTGTAAAAATGTTAATCATGTATATAAAAATGTTGAACAAGTATTTAAAAAATATTAAACAAGTATTTAAAAAGTTTGAACTAGTATTTGAAAAAATGTTTAACATCTGGAAGTTGCCATGGGAATCACCAGCGCAGCTAACCGCCCCATCTGCTTCCAGTTACTGGTTAGAAAAGGGATCGCGACCAACTAGAGGTGACTGAGCCGGTCTTCTCTATTATTTCTTTCTTTTTTCTTTTCTTTCTATATTACTTTTGAAAATACTTGTTCAAACAAATTTAAATACTTGTTCAACTTTTTTTCAAATACTTGTTCAACATTTTTATATACATGATCAACATTTTTACAAATACTTGTTCAACATTTTTATATACATGATCAATATAAAATACTTGTTCAACATTTTTTTCAAATACTTGTTCAACATATTTTGCAAATGCTTGATTAACATTTTTATATACTTTCTCCGTCCCAAAATAAGTGTCTCAACCTTAGTACAACTTTGTACTCGAGTTAGTACAAAGTTGAGACACTTATTTTGGGATGGAGGGAGTACATGATAAACATTTTTTAAATACTTCTTCAACATTTTTCAAATACCTATTCAACAGTTTTCAAATATTTGTTCAACATTTTTTAAATACTTGTTCAACATTTTTTTCAAATGCTTGATTAACGTTTTTATATGCATGATCAACATTTTTTCAAATACTTCTTCAACATTTTTCAAATACCTATTTGCATCTGTCGGCCTAGAGGAAGCCGACTGGGGCCAATCGGCCAGCAGTTGGCCGACTGGATCCGGTCGGCCGGCAGTGGGCCGACTGGGGGCCAATCGGCCAGCAGTAGGCCGACTGGATCCAATCGGTCAGCAGTAGGCCGACTGGGTAATATTTTTAAAAAATATAATTATGGCGTAATATTTCTGAAATTTAACATAAAAAATGTATTATTTAAAAAAAAATTAGCCAAGAAATGCCTATGAGTTATTCTCTTGTTATTGAACCATTTGATGTTTGGGGTTTTGATTATATGGGACCTTTTCCTGCCTCCAATGGTTATAAACATATTTTAGTTGTCGTTGATTACGTTACTAAGTGGGTAGAAGCTATTCCAACTAGTAGTGCTGATCATAACACTTCTATTAAAATTCTTAAAGAAGTTATTTTTCCAAGGTTTGGAGTCCCTAGATATCTTATGACTGATGGTGGTTCACATTTTATTCATGGTGCTTTCCGTAAGATGCTTGCTAAGTATGATGTCAATCATAGAATCACATCTCCTTATCATCCGCAGTCTAGTGGTCAAGTAGAGTTGAGCAATAGAGAGCTCAAATTAATTTTGCAAAAGACTGTGAATAGGTCTAGAAAGAATTGGTCCAAAAAACTTGATGATGCATTATGGGCCTATAGAACTGCATACAAAAATCCTATGGGTATGTCTCCATATAAGATGGTTTATGGAAAAGCGTGTCATTTACCTCTTGAACTTGAACATAAGGCATATTGGGCTATTAATGAGCTCAATTATGACTTCAAACTTGCCGGTGAGAAGAGGTTGTTTGATATTCTCTCACTTGATGAATGGAGAACCCAAGCATATGAGAATGCCAAGCTATTCAAAGAAAAAGTCAAACGCTGGCATGATAAGAGGATACAAAAGCGTGAGTTTAACATAGGAGATTATGTATTATTATTCAACTCTCGTTTAAGATTTTTTGCAGGAAAACTTCTCGCAAAATGGGAAGGTCCTTACGTTATCGAGGAGGTCTATCGTTCTGGTGCCATAAAAATCAACAACTTCGAAGGCACGAGTCCGAGGGTGGTAAACGGTCAAAGAATTAAACATTATATTTCAGGTAATCCTATCAATGTTGAAACTAATATCATTGAAACCGTAACTCCTGAGGAATACATAAGGGACACTTTCCAGAACGTTTCAGACTCCGAGAAGGAATAGGTATGTGGTACGGCAAGTAAACCGACTCCGAAACAGCTCCAATGGCAATTTTTATCAGTTTTGGAATATTTAAGAATTTTAGGAAGAAAGAAGTAGCCCGAAAGGGACACGAGGCCCCCACGAGAGTGGAGGGCGCCCCCCCTACTAGGCGTGCCCCCTTATCTCGTGGGCACCTCGTGTGCCTCCCGGACTCCGTTTTCTTGCACGTTACGTATTTTGGTTGGTAAAAATTCATTATATATACTCCCAAAGGTTTTGACCACCGTATCACGCAAATATCCTCTGTTTTCGTTTCGAGCTGTTCCTGTTGCAGAATAAAGCAAGATGTCTTCTCAGGAGTCAGTCGAGGAGAGTCAGGTGTCTCACCCAACACCGGGTTCAGGAGCAAATAGCGATGCTTATTACTTTGGACCATCAACGGAGGATGAGATGGAGGCTGATTTGAAAAGGATACATGCCATGGAGGAGGATCAAGAAGTTACCTCTCGTCTCCAAGCAGAATTCTCTATGGGGGAACTACCTAGCCTGGCTATCCCTACTTCGGTCACCCCTTCCAACTTTAGATTTCTTTCTTATGAAAATATGAAAAAGAGCTTTACTTGTTCTCCAGAAGCTATGTAGCATCCTTAGGTAAAGGGAGCTTTGGCCGTTACGGGCAAGCTCCGTAAAGAAATTATGGACCTCAAACAACAAGTCAACAAGCTCGAGGAGGAGAACCGTATCCTGAAGGGAATCATCGCTAAGAAAATCATAACACCAACCGTGAAGAAGGATAAATAATCACATGGGTATGGGCACTACCCTCGGCAACTGCCAAGCTTGGGGGAGGTGCCCCGGTATCGTATTACCATCACACTCCTATCTTTATCGCTTTATTTAGTTCGATCCTTTTAGTAGTATCTTGATCTAATAGTTTGAAGTTTTGATATCAAGTAGTTTTGAGTTTTGCATTGTGATCTCTTTTTGTAATCGAGTCCGTGAGCTATCTATAATAAAGATTAGTGTTGAGTCAAGGGCTTTGATATGTTGCTATGATCTTGAGAAAGTAGAAAGAATAAAAGAGTTCATATTGATCTTATGGATAGTGATAACTTCACACATAGAAAGTATGAGGCATAAAAATTGTTGAGAGTTGATGAACATAGTTTTGGTCATCATTGCAATTAATAGGAAGTGATAAGGAAAGAGGGGTTCACATACAAATATATTATCTTGGACACCTTTTTATAATTGGGAGCACTCATTAGGTATGACATGCTAAAAGAGTTGACGTTGGACAAGGAAGACAACATAATGGTTTATGTTTTCGCGCATCTCAGTTAAAGTATATTGTCATTTGCCTTCCAAACATGTTGAGCTTGCCTTTCTCCCTCATGCTAGCCAAATTCCTTGCACCAAGTAGAGATACTACTTGTGCTTCCAAATACCCTTAAACCCAGTTTTGCCATGAGAGTCCACCATACCTACCTATGGATTAAGTAAGATCCTTAAAGTAAGTTGTCATGTTGCAAGCAATAAAAATTGCTATCTAAATATGTATGACTTATTAGTGCAGAGAAAATAAGCTTTGTACGATCTTGTTGTGGAAGTAATAAAAGCGACGGACTGCATAATAAAGGTCCACATACAAGGGGCAATATAAAGTGATGTTCTTTTTCATTAAGATTTTGTGCATCAACCCTAAACGCACATGACAACCTCTGCTTCCCTCTGCGAAGGGCCTATCTTTTACTTTATGTTTTTACTTTATGCTTGAGTCAAGGTGATCCCCACCTTTCCCTTTTTCATTTTATCCTTTGGCAAGCTCCTCGTGTTTGAAAGATCATGATATATATATATATATATCCAATTGGATGTTAGTTAGCATGGTCTATTATTGTTGACATCACCTAAAGGTGAATACGTTGGGAGGCAACACGATAAGCCCCTATCTTTCTTAGTGTCCGGATGAAACTCCATAACCACAAGTATTGTGTGAGTGTTAGCAATTATAGAAGACTACAAGATAGTTGAGTATGTGAGCTTGCTGAAAAGCTCTATTGTTGAATCTTTCTGAAGTTATGATAAATTGCAATTGCTTCAATGACTGAGATTATAGTTTGTTAGTTCCCAGTGAAGTTTTTGAACCATACTTGACATTGTGAATTGATTGTACTTGACCATAAGAAATCATATGATAAAATCTATATATGTTGCTGTTATAAGAATAATCATGATGCCCTCATGTCCGTTTTTTTATCGACACCTCTATCTCTAAACATGTGGACATATTTTTCGATTTCGGCTTCCGCTTGAGGACAAGCGAGGTCTAAGCTTGGGGGAGTTGATACGTCCATTTTGCATCATGCTTTTATACCATTATTTATTGCATTATGGTTGTTATTACACACTATATCTCAATACTTATGGCTATTCTCTCTTATTTTACAAGGTTTACCATGAAGAGGGGGAATGCCGGCAGCTGGAATTCTAGCTGGAAAAGGAGCAAACATTGGAAACCTATTCTGCACAGCTCCAAAAGTCCTGAAACTCCATGAAACATCTTTTTGGAATTAATAAGAATTTTTGGGCGAAAGAAATACACCAGGGGGGCCACAACTCATCCAGGAGAGTGGGGGGCGCCGCCCTATTTGGCGCGCCCCCTGTCTCCTGGACCCCCTGGTGGGCCCCCGGTGTCCATCTTCTGCTATATCAGAGCTTTTACCCTGGAAAAAATCGTGGGCAAGCTTACGGGATGAAACTCCGCCGCCACGAGGCGGAACCTTGGCGAAACCAATCTAGGGCTCTGGTGGAGCTGTTCTGCCGGGGACACTTCCCTCCGGGAGAGGGAAATCATCACCAACATCATCACCAATGGTCCTCTCATTGGGAGGGGGTCAATCTCCTTCAACATCTTCACCAGCACCATCTCCTCTCAAAACCCTAGTTCATCTCTTGTATCCAATCTTGTATCAAAACCACAAATTGGTACATGTGGGTTCCTAGTAGTGTTGATTACTCCTTGTAGTTGATGTTAATTGTTTTTACTTGGTGGAAGATCATATGTTCAGATCCTCTATGCATATTATTACTCCTCTGATTATGAACATGAATATGCTTTGTGAGTAGTTACGTTTGTTCCTGAGGACATGGGTGAAGTCTTGCTATTATTAGTCATGTGAATTTGGTATTCGTTCGATATTTTGATGTGATGTATGTTGTCTTTTCCTCTAGTCGTGTTATGTGAACGTCGACTACATGACACTTCACCATTATTTGGGCCTAGAGGAAGGCATGGGGAAGTAATAAGTAGATGACGGGTTTCTAGAGTGACAGAAGCTTAAACCCTAGTTTATGCGTTGCTTCGTTAGGGCTGATTTGGATCCATATGTTTAATGGTGTGGTTAGGTTTACCCATAGTTTCAAATAGCGTAGATAGCATCCGCTATTGCGTCCGCAATAGCGCTAGCGCAATAGCGTCCGCTATTGCTCAAATTAGATATCATTCCTTTTTGTTAAGGACCTAGAAATATAACCAATAATCTAGTGCTTTTACAAATCCACTACACGGACATAGCGTGTAACATCCCAAATTTTCAATTTGGAATGTTATACAAATAGATCCTTATTGCATATCATATTTAATGCATTTTGCCTCGATCCTAGAGAATTCTACGCAACTCAAGGACCCACGGAGAGAGTTGGGGATTTCGTTATTTTCATATTTGAGTTTTCTCAAATTTTGAAAATAGGGTCATTTGATTTTATTTATTTTATCTTCAATTATTTCAATCATAAAAATATGAGAGAGGGAATAAAATGACTTTCCCAAAATAAAGAAATAATGAGGATTTAATAAAAAAATCAAATAAGATTTATTTTGGTGTTTTTGCTATTTTATTTGAATTTAGGAAAAATTGCATGATTTTCAAAAATGCATTTTAGGACCAAAAAAATGTTCATCTTGTTCAAAATATTTTATTTGGACGACGAAAATTTATTTTGGTATTTTTAAATTTTTATTTAATTTTCTAGATTTTTTTTCTGTTCGGCGAAATTATTTTAAAAAAACGCGCCCGCACCGATTGGGCTGAAGCCCAGCCAGGCCAGCCTTCCCCGCTCCGACGCCACAGAGCCCGAGCCGGACTCCGCCTCCCGCCGCCGCCGCTTGCCCCCTCCCCCAAGCCGTCGCACCCCCCTCTCCCTTTAAATACCCAGCCCGGGGCCCCCTTGGGAGCCCAAGCCGCAGCCGCCGCCGCCGCACACCCCGCCGTCGGAGCCGCCCCGCCCCACCGCCTCGTGCCGCCGCCGACGCCTGCAGCCGCCGCCGCCGCCGTCGCACCATCCCACCCCGTCGCCGGAGCCGCCCCGCCCCGCAGGAGGACCTCGCTGGAGGTACCGCCCGAGCCGCCGCCGACGCCATTTTATTTTTGAAAAACCACTTCGTTTTTTTAGAAAACCATAGATTTTTGTTTTATTTTATTTTATTAGATCGGTTTTTTTGGTTTATTTAATTAGCGAGTGTTCGCTCGTTCGTTCGTTTTAACGAACGCGTGCATCGTTTAGATCCAGATAACGAACGTTCGTTCGTTAATCTGTTCGTCGTTTTTCTTTTTCTCGGATTTATTCCGCGATTTTTCTGATCGCGATCTCTAATCCGATTTTTGTTTTAGTTTATCTTTTCGCTCGTTTATAGGAATCAGGCGATTCAAGCGCCTAGAGTTTCATCTCGAACCCCTCTTTCTGAATAATCTACTCAACCAAGTTTTTGCTTCTGTAAAATTTGACTTAGGTCCAGATTAGTAAACGAAGCTTGTTTCTTTCGCCGTTTGAGTTGTGTTTCTTCGTTTGATTTGATTCTTTTTGCCAACCGGAGTTCTTAAGTTGCTGGTTAGACCTCTTATTTGAGTTTTACCCGTGCATTAGATGAGTACTTATTGTGTGCTTGTTTGTTTGTTTGCTTGCGATAGAGTACCCTGATTGCGCCGCTTGCTACTTCGAATCCCTAGGTTACGCGGATCATCAGCAAGGCAAGTAACACTTTGATCATACCTCTTTATTACCCAGTTTTTATTGCACTAGTTCAATCCTCAAACAATTGCATGATTAGGATCTGAGTTAATATGTGGGTTTTGGGAAGTAGACAAGGTAGTACCTATTACCCGTTTTATTATCAAACCCTTGGGAGTTACTTCTACGTTTGCTTATTATGCCATGCTATGCTAGTAGACGTGGATTGGGTGAGTGTATCCATGACAGATGTGAGATTGTTAATTAATGGTTTATTTAAGGTGGCAACTTTAATACACATCTGGGTGGATTGAGGTACCTGGATATTCCAGGATTGCCTGTTTGTTTTTGGACCGCCACCCAGGCTCAAGGGGATCATAGATTATTCATGCTAGAAACTTCCGTGTGCAGCCACATGCTATTATGGGCTCTAGCATAGTTGACTAAGTCATGCGAACTCTTACAGTGGTAGACTAGCAGATGTAGGGGATGTAGGTTGGTACGGTCTACCCATTGTAAGGTGCTAGCACTTCTGAAAGACTATGTCTCGGTCATCCGTTTCTCAAACACCATGTAGTGCGAGAATCCCAACGGAGGAGATCGAGTCATGTGGGGAAAAGTGCGCAACCTCTGCAGAGTGTATAGACTAATCATGATTAGCCGTGTCCCCGGTTATGGACGTTTTGAGTATCTAGTACTTGGATTATCATGTGAATCTCATCATGTTACTCTAATTAATATTGTTGGGTTTGTTTAATGATGATGTTACTTAATTGGGATTGAGAATGCTGTCAACCATTCTCAATGTTTAACAACCACCATGATAGTTAAATAAATTTATTCCTTTGCAGTAGGGAAAAACTGGCTTTTTGCAAAACTATAACCATAGAGCTTTCAACCAGCCATAAATGCATGTAGTATAGCTTTATTCTTTCATTACTCTCTATGTGTTACTTTGCCAGCATATTCCATGTGATGACCCGTTTCGGGCTGCAACGTTCATGTTGCAGACTTTTCAGACGACGAGTAAGATGCCTTAGGAGTCGTGGTTCTATACTCAGTGATGCTGTTGGAGTTCATGGTCTCACTTATCTTCCAAGCCTTCCGCTGTTATCGTTATTAGATGGCCTTATGCCATATTATTGTAATAAGCTCTCTTTTGAGACATTCGATGTAATAAGTGTGTGATTGATACTCTGTTATAAATCCTTCAAGTACTGTGCGTGTCAGCATTACTGATCCAGGGATGACACTGAGGCACAGAGATCAGACTGTTTGAGGTCTGGTCGCTACAAGATGGCATCAGAGCACATGCTGACTGAAGGACACGACCACTAAGCAAAAGCCATAGATCACTACTCTCTCTTCTCATTTCTAACTCCTCATCTTTTCTACTCTCTTTTAGGATGGCGGATGCAAGGAACAAGTTCATGCAACCGGATGAAGATACACCCTTTGGACGACACCTGAAGGAAGTTACCAAGTACCTAAAGATCGGAGTACCAAGCTTCACCGGAACCTACAACGCCACCTTACCTGAAGAAGAGCGCTGGATGATTCAAGTTCAAGTTCCCGGAAGGACGTTCATGCCAGTCACTGAGCCCATAGAGTTTTCCTTTGATGCACCAACCTGGAGCCTAGGAAAGAGCATGTCAGCCCACATTACCATGGGACGTATTGGAGAAGTTTAACACAAGGAGCTCAAGGATACTACCTATCAGATTTGTGGGCGCCGAGATGAGAAATGGGAGATGATCAGCACCAGGAAGGACAGATCAATTGCAGCTTTCATCCAGGAGTTAAACCAACACATTCGATGCCAGGAGAACCAGATGTGTGCAGGCATGATGGATCTGAAGAAGGCCATGACCAAGATCACGGAACTGGAGGAAGAACTCAAGTCTACACGCGATGGATATGAGGAGGAAATAGCAACGCTAGTCGAGAAGAATGAAGATCTGAAGAAGAAGCTAAGAGTGTTCATGGGATTTCCAGCAACTGGAGAAGACGAAGATTGCACTTGTCCCGAGAACTACATCATCATCGACGACACCGACTCGGACCCGGATGATAGTGATGATGACTATGTAGATGAAGCTGGAGCAGATATCATGGAGTCTTCATCGGAGCAGTTTTTCTAGTAGACCACCATAACAATAGTAGTATTTCCCTCCATGTATCTAGTATAGTTTGAGAACTTTTGTAACGATAGATAGACCGTTGTATGCCCTTGCTTGTTTGAATGAAGTGTTTTGATTGCAATTTGCCTCATGTGCATATGGGTAGTGTTTTCCCTCTAGACCTCATTCTATTCTGTATTCTCATCTTTTGTAAACCCTCAGATGCCTCCGAGGCGTGACAACGGATTTGCTTTCCCACCGAAGCTCACCCAGTTGATCCAGCAGCAAAATGCATTGATGCAGATACTAGTCCAGAATCAGAATCAGGGGAATAACAACACCAACAATCCACCACCACCACCACCTGTTGATCACTTAACCCGTTTCCTTAGGCTGAATCCGCCGGTGTTTTCCAGTAGCACCGAGCCAATTGTTGCAGATGATTGGCTTCGCAAGACAGCTAGAGAGTTGACCACTGCAGGATGCACAAATGTGGAGAAGGTGCGATTTGCCGTACATCAGCTTGAGGGACCCGCAACATCATGGTGGGAGAATTTCACCGCCACCTATCCAGTAGACACTGTCACATGGGATCAGTTTCAGCAGGCTTTTCGTACTGCTCATGTTTCAGCAGGAGCTATGGACATGAAGAAGCGTGAGTTTCGCAACTTACGCCAGGGAGGACGTACAGTTGGCCAGTATGTGGATGACTTTAGTAAGCTAGCACGTCATGCCCCAGATGACGTTGCTACAGATGCAACTAAGCAAGAGAAGTTTCTGGAAGGACTGAATGATGAGCTGAGCATGTAGTTGACGGTAGCAAGTTTCAACAACTACCAGGAGTTGGTAGACCGTGCTCTCATGATTGAAGGGAAGCAGCAGCAGATTGAAAACCGCAAGAGGAAGTATGGACAAGGGAAGTACAATTCTGGAGCTCAGCAGAAGCCACGTTTTACCCAGAAGTCGGGAGGACGGTTCCAGCATACCCATGGAGGTGGTAGTTCACACAACCATAATGGTTCCAAGAATGGTAACGGGAATAGAGGAAGTAGTAGCCAGAACCGTACCAACCCCTCAACACCTGCCAAGAGAGATCTGAGTCAAGTCACTTGCTTTAAATGCCAGAAGACCGGACATTACGCCAATGAATGTCCTGAAGGCCAGAATGGGAATGGCAATGGAAGCTCTGGGAAGAAGCCAAACCCTTTCAACAGAGGACAGGTGAACCACGTTAGCGTGGAGGAGGTTGAAGCCCAACCAGATGCAGTAATAGGTAAGTTTTTGGTTAAGTCATTTACTCACTCATTCTTTTTGATACTGGTGCATCGCATTCATACATATCAAGGGGATTTGTGGATAAGTATAAACTGCCAACACAAGCCCTCAAGACACCCATGTTAGTAACTTCGCCTGGAGCAGAGTATATGGCCAGGCTATGGTGTGATCGGTTACCATTAAGGATTGGTAACTACGTGTTTCCCTTAGACCTAATAGTATTGGAATTACAAGGATTGGATGTGATATTAGGCATGGATTGGTTATTGAAGTATGGCGGGAACATTGAATGTGCCAGTAAGACAATTTTACTTACAACGCCAGAAGGGAAGAGGATCAAGTATGTATCCAGGCATGAGCCGAAGAGGATGCACGTAAATTCCTTATCAGAAGTTGTGCAGGAGGAAGTACCAGTAGTGAAGGACTTTCCTGATGTATTTCCAGAAGAGTTACCAGGCATGCTACCAGATAGAGACATCAAGTTTCTGATTGAGCTTTTGCCAGGCACAAGGCCGATATCCAAGAAACCATACAGGATGCCAGCAAAAGATTTGGAGGAGATTAAAAGTCAGATTAAGGAGTTACTGGATAAAGGGTACATTCGCCCAAGTTCTTCACCTTGGGGATCACCAGTACTTCTAGTGGAGAAGAAGGATGGATCATTAAGAATGGTTGTTGATTATCGAGGATTGAATGCAGTAACCATCAAGAACAAGTACCCACTGCCGATGATCAATGATCTGTTTGACCGACTGTATGGAGCAAAAGTATTTTCCAAGATCAATTTGCGATCAGGTTACCATCAGTTGAAGATTCGAGAGCAGGATATACCTAAGACGGCTTTTACCACCAGGTATGGGCTGTACGAGTATACCGTTATGTCATTTGGTCTGACTAACGCACCTGCCTATTTCATGAACATGATGAACAAATTATTTATGGAGTTTCTGGATAAGTTCGTCGTGGTGTTCATTGATGATATCTTGGTCTACTCCAAGGACGAAGAGGAGCATAAGGAACATTTGCGTTTGGTACTTGAGAAGCTCAGAGAACACCAGTTATACGCCAAGTTCAGCAAATGTGAGTTTTGGTTGAAGGAAGTTGGATTCCTCGGACATGTGATATCCAGAGAAGGAATAGCAGTAGACCCCACGAAGGTTGCCACCATAACAAATTGGGTAGCACCAACGACAGTTGCAGAGATCAGGAGTTTTCTTGGACTGGTAGGATACTACCGGAGATTCATTGAGATTTTTTCAAGGATTGCAAAGCCCATGACGGAGTTGTTGAAGAAGGATACCAAGTTCAATTGGACTGAGGAATGTGAGGCCAGTTTCCAAGAATTGAAGGAACATCTAGTTACCTCACCAGTGTTGATTCTGCCAGATCAGACCAAGGATTACGAGGTGTATTGCGATGCTTCACGTCGAGGACTTGGAGCGGTGCTTATGCAGGAGGGAAGAGTTGTCTTGTATGCGTCATGACAGCTTAAACCTCATGAGTTGAATTATGCCACACACGATCTGGATTTAGCAGCCGTAGTGCATGCATTGAAGACATGGAGACATTTTCTTATCGGAAACCATTGTGAGGTGTACATGGATCACAAGAGTTTGAAGTACATTTTCACGTAGAAGGAGTTGAATCTCAGGCAAAGGAGATGGTTAGAGCTCATCAGGGATTATGATATGAGATTGCAGTACCACCCCGGGAAGGCTAACGTAGAGCCATGTCAATACACTCATGACCGTAGGACTGCCAAAGGAGTTAGCCGAGGACTTTTGCGAACTATGTTTGGAGATAGTTCCGAGAGGCTATGTAGCAACATTGTAAATTCAGTCGACTTTGATGGATAAGATCAGAGAAGCTCAGAAGACCGACAAGGAAATTGCTGAGATAAAGGAGAAGTTGAGCAAAGGAAAAGCCAAGGGATTTCGTGAGGATGAGCACGATACCTTATGGTTTGAAGACCGTGTTTATGTGCCCAATGATCCAGAGATCAGGAAGTTGATTTTGTAAGAGGCCCATGATTCACTGTATTCGATTCACCCAGGAAATACCAAGATGTACTTGGATTTGAAGGAGACTTTCTAGTGGACCAGAATGAAGAAGGATATTGCGAAGTATGTAGCAGTTTGTGATGTATGTCAGAGAGTAAAAGCAGAGCATCAGAAGCCAGCAGGATTGTTGCAACCATTGCCGATACCCGAATGGAAGTGGGATAAGCTAGGCATGGATTTTATCACAGGATTGCCCAGGACTCGTTCAGGCTATGAGTCGATTTGGGTTGTAGTCGATCGTTTGACGAAGGTAGCTCATTTCATTCCAGTGAAGACCACTTACACCAGTGCTAAGTTGGCCAAGATATACATGACTAGGATCGTATGTCTGCATGGAGTTCCAAGGAGCATTGTATCAGATAGAGGAACCCAGTTCACCTCAAAGTTCCGGAATCAGTTGCATGAAACCTTGGGTACCAGGCTAGATTTCAGTACAGCTTTTCATCCGCAGACAGATGGACAGACCGAGAGGGTCAATCAGATTTTGGAGGATATGCTGAGAGCTTGTGCGCTAGATTATGGATCTAGTTGGGACGACAATTTACCGTATGTAGAGTTCTCTTACAACAACAGTTATCAATCCAGTTTGAAGATGGCCCCTTTCGAAGCCTTATACGGAAGGAGGTGCAGAACCCCATTGTCTTGGGATGAAGTTGGAGACCGTCAGTTGTTTGGACCGGATTTAATTAAGGAGTGTGAATGGAAAGTGAAGTTGATTCGCGATAGGCTCAAGGTAGCCCAGTCCAGGCAGAAAAGCTATGCATATGCAAAACGCAAGGAGACAGTTTACGAAGTCGGAGATAGAGTCTATCTTCGTGTATCTCCACTTAGAGGAGTCAAGCGTTTTGGTGTTAAGGGAAAGTTAGCGCCACGTTTTGTGGGACCATACAAAGTTTTGGAACGTGTGGGAGAGGTTGCCTACAAGTTGGAATTGCCTAAGGGATTGTCAGGAGTTCACGATGTGTTCCACGTTTCCCAGTTGAAGAAGTGCCACGCAGAGATGGCTGATATACCGCTGAGAGATACAGTGCCGCTAGAGGCGATTCAGTTGGACAGTGATTTGACCTATGAGGAGAAACCAGTTAAGATTCTTGAATATGCCAGCCGAGTCACCCGCAGCAAGGTCATCAAGTTTTGTAAAGTTCAGTGGAGCCACCACACCGAGGATGAGGCCACATGGGAGCGACAGGAAGATTTGCTGAAGGACCACCCTCACCTATTTTCTAGCCAACTCGAATCTCGAGGGCGAGATTCATCTTAAGGGGGGGTAGGTTTGTAACATCCCAAATTTTCAATTTGGAATGTTATACAAATAGATCATTATTGCATATCATATTTAATGCATTTTGCCTCGATCCTAGAAAATTCTACGCAACTCAAGGACCCACGGAGAGAGTTGGGGATTTCGTTATTTTCATATTTGAGTTTTCTCAAATTTTGAAAATAGGATCATTTGATTTTATTTATTTTATCTTCAATTATTTCAAACATAAAAATATGAGAGAGGGAATAAAATGACTTTCCCAAAATAAAGAAATAATGAGGATTTATAAAAAAATCAAATAAGATTTATTTTGGTGTTTTTGCTATTTTATTTGAATTTAGGAAAAATTGCATGATTTTCAAAAATGCATTTTAGGACCAAAAAATGTTCATCTTGTTCTAAATATTTTATTTGGACGACGAAAATCTATTTGGGTATTTTTAGATTTTTATTTAATTTCCTAGATTTTTTTTCAGTTCGGCGAAATTATTTAAAAAAAAACGCGCCCGCGCCGACTAGGCCGAAGCCCAGCCAGGCCGGCCTGCCCCGCGCCGCCGCCGCAGAGTCCGAGCCGGACTCCGCCTCCCGTCGCCACCGCTTGCCCCCTCCCCCAAGCCGCCGCACCCCCCTCCCCTTTAAATACCCAGCCGGGGCCCCCTTGGGAACCCAAGCCGCAGCCGCCGCCGCCGCACACCCCGCCGCCGGAGCCGCCCCGCCCCGCTGCCTCGTGCCGCCGCCGCCGCCGCCGCACCACCCCACCCCGTCGCCGGAGCCGCCCCGCCCCGCCGGAGGACCTTGCCGGAGGTACCGCCCGAGCCGCCGCCGACGCCGTTTTTTTTTTGAAAAACCACTTCGGTTTTTTTAGAAAACCCTAGATTTTTATTTTATTTTATTTTATTAGATCGGTTTTTTCGGTTTATTTAATTAGCGAGCGTTCGCTTGTTCGTTCGTTTTAACGAACGCGTTCATCGAAGATTAGTAATCTACTCAACCAAGTTTTTGCTTCTGTAAAATTTGACTTAGGTCCAGATTAGTAAACGAAGCTTGTTTCTTTCGCCGTTTGAGTTTTGTTTCTTCGTTTGATTTGATTCTTTTTGCCAACCGGAGTTCTTAAGTTGAATTTCTGGTTAGACCTCTTATTTGAGTTTTATCCGTGCATTAGATGAGTACTTATTGTGTGCTTGTTTGTTTGTTTGCTTGCGATAGAGTACCCGGATTGCGCCGCTTGCTACTTCGAATCCCTAGGTTACGCGGATCATCAGCAAGGCAAGTAACACTTTGATCATACCTCTTTATTACCCAGTTTTTATTGCATTAGTTCAATCCTCAAACAATTGCATGATTAGGATCTGAGTTAATATGTGGGTTTTGGGAAGTAGACGAGGTAGTACCTATTACCCGTTTTATTATCAAACCCTTGGGAGTTACTTCTACGTTTGCTTATTATGCCATGCTATGCTAGTAGACGTGGATTGGGTGAGTGTATCCATGACAGATGTGAGATTGTTAATTAATGGTTTATTTAAGGTGGCAACTTTAATACACATCTGGATGGATTGAGGTACCTGGGTATTCAAGGATTGCCTGTTTGTTTTTGGACCGCCACCCAGGCTCAAAGGGATCATAAGATTATTCATGCTAGAAACTTCCGTGTGCAGCCACATGCTATTATGGGCTCTAGCATAGTTGACTAAGTCGTGCAAACTCTTATAGTGGTAGACTAGCAGATGTAGGGGATGTAGGTTGGTATGGTCTACCCATCGTAAGGTGCTAGCGCTTCTGAAAGACTATGTCTCGGTCATCCGTTTCTCAAACACCATGTAGTGCGAGAATCCCAACGGAGGAGATCGAGTCATGTGGGGAAAAGTGCGCAACCTCTGCAGAGTGTATAAACTAATCATGATTAGCCGTGTCCCCGGTTATGGATGTTTTGAGTATCTAGTACTTGGATTATCATGTGAATCTCATCATGTTACTCTAATTAATATTGTTGGGTTTGTTTAATGATGATGTTACTTAATAGGGATTGAGAATGCTGTCAACCATTCTCAATGTTTAACAACCACCATGATAGTTAAATAAATTTATTCCTTTGTAGTAGGGAAAAACTGGCTTTATGCAAAACTGTAACCATAGAGCTTTCCACCAGCCATAAATGCATGTAGTATAGCTTTATTCTTTCATTACTCTCTATGTGTTACTTTGCCAGTATATTCCATGTGCTAACCGTTTTCGGGCTGCAACGTTCATGTTGCAGACTTTTCAGACGACGAGTAACATGCCTTAGGAGTTGTGGTTCTATACTCAGTGATGCTGTTGGTGTTGATGGACTCACTGATCTTCCAAGCCTTCCGCCGTTATCGTTATTAGATGGCCTTAAGCCATATTATTGTAATAAGCTCTCTTTTGAGACATTCGATGTAATAAGTGTGTGATTGCTACTCTGTTATAAATCCTTCAAGTACTGTGCGTGTCAGCATTACTGATCCAGGGATGACACTGATGCACAGAGATCAGACTGTTTGAGGTCTGGTCGCTACATAGCGCCCGCAATATCGCTCGCTATCCACAATCCGCTGCACGGACACCATTCCGCTACCAGCCCGCTATCCGCTATTTGAAACCATGGGTTTACCTTAATACTTCTTTGTAGCCGCGGATGCTTGTAATAGGGGTTAATCATAAGTGGGATGCTTGTCCAAGTAAGGGCAGTACCCAAGCACAGGTCCACCCACATATCAAATTATCAAGTACCAAACGTGAATCATATGAACGTGATGAAAACTAGCTTGATGATAATTCCCATGTGTCCTCGGGAGCTCCTTTCTCATTATTAGAAATTGTCCAGGCTTATCCTTTGCTACATAAAGGATTGGGCCACCTTGCTGCACTTTGTTTACTTTATTTACTTGTTACTCGTTACCATTTATCTTATCACAAAACTATCTATCACCTACAATTTCAGTGCTTGCAGAGAAAACCTTACTGAAAACCGCTTATCATTTCCTTCTGCTCCTCGTTGGGTTCGACACTCTTACTTATCGAAAGGACTACGATTGATCCCCTACACTTGTGGGTCATCACCCCCCCCTTCCTTGTCCTATTAAGACTCAAGGGGGAGGAGTCACACGGCCTGCCCTGGTCGCCCCTCTCTCTTTCCACTAAGGCCCATCGAGGCCCATTAGTTCCCCCGGGGGTTCCGATAACCCTCCGGCACTCCGGTTTTTCCAAAACTTCTCCGAAACACTTCCGGTGTCCGAATATAGTCATCCAATATATCAATATTTATGTCTCGACCATTTCGAGACTCCTCGTCATGTCCGTGATCACATCCGGGACGCCGAATAATCTTCTATACATCATATCACATAAACTCATAATACTAATCGTCATCGAACGTTAAGCGTGCAGACCCTACGGGTTCGAGAACTATGTAGACATGACCGAGACACGTCTCCGGTCAATAACCAATAGTGGAACCTGGATGCTCATATTGGTTCCTACATATCCTACGAAGATCTTTATCGGTCAAACCGCATAACAACATATGTTGTTCCCTTTGTCATCGACATGTTACTTGCCCGAGATTCAATCGTCGGTATCATCATACCTAGTTCAATCTCATTACCAGCAAGTCTCTTTACTCGTTCCTCCATACTTCATCCCGCAACTAACTCATTATTCACAATGCTTGCAAGGTTTATAGTGATGAGTATTACCGAGAGGGCCCAAAGATACCTCTCCGAAACACGGAGTGACAAATCCTAATCTCGATCTATGCCAACCCAACAAATACCTTTGGAGACACCTATAGAGCACCTTTATAATCACCCATTTATGTTGTGACGTTTGATAGCATACAAAGTCTTCCTCCGGTATTCGGGAGTTGCATAATTTCATAGTCTGAGGAACTTGTATAAGTCATGAAGAAAGCAGTAGCAATGAAACTGTCACGATCATTGTGCTAAGCTAACGGATGGGTCATGTCCATCACATCGTTCTCCTAATGATGTGATCCCGTTCATCAAATGACAACACATGTCTATGGTTAGGGAACATAACCATCTTTGATTAACGAGCTTGTCAAGTAGAGGCATACCAGGGACTATATGTTTTGTCTATGTATTCACACATGTACTAAGTTTCTGGTTAATACAATTCTAGCATGAATAATAAACATTTATCATGAATAAGGAAAAAAATAATAACTTTATTATTGCCTCTAGGGCATATTTCCTTACGTCTCCCACTTGCACTAGAGTCAATAATCTGGATTACATGGTAATGATTCTAACACCCATGGAGCTTTGGTGCTGATCATGTTTTGCTCGTGGAAGAGGCTTAGTCAACGGGTCTGCAACATTCAGATCCGTGTGTATCTTGCAAATCTCTATGTCCCATTCCAAAACTTGATGACAGATGGAATTGAAGCGTCTCTTGATGTGCTTGGTTCTCTTGTGAAATCTGGATTCCTTTGCCAAGGCAATTGCACCAGTATTGTCACGAAAGATTTTCATTGGACCCGATGCACTAGGTATGACACCTAGATCGGATATGAAATCCTTCGTCCAAACTCCTTCATTTGCTGCTTCCGAAGCAACAATGTACTCCGCTTCACACCTAGATCCCGCCACGACGCTTTTCTTGGAACTGCACCAACTGGCAGCTCCTCCATTCAATAAAAATATGTATCCGGTTTGCGACTTTGAGTTATCCGGATCAGTGTCAAAGCTTGCATCTACGTAACCGTTTACGACGAGCTCTTTTTCACCTCCATAAACGAGAAACATATCCTTAGTCCTTTTCAGGTATTTCAGGATGTTCTTGACCGATCTCCAGTGCTCCACTCCGGGATTACTTTGGTACCTCCCTGCTATGCTTATAGCAAGGCACACATCAGGTCTGGTACACAACATTGCATACATGATAGAACCTATGGCTGAAGCATAGGGAATGACTTTCATTTTCTCTCTATCTTCTGCAGTGGTCGGGCATTGAGTCTGAATCAACTTCACACCTTGTAACACAGGCAAGAACTCTTTCATTGACTGATCCATTTTGAACTTCTTCAAAACTTTATCAAGGTATGTGCTTTGTGAAAGTCCAATTAAGCGTCTTGATCTATCTCTATAGATCTTGATGCCCAATATGTAAGCAGCTTCTCCTAGGTCTTTCATAGAAAAACTCTTATTCAGGTATCCCTTTATGCTATCCAGAAATTCTATATCATCTCCAATCAACAATGTGTCATCCACATATAATATCAGAAATGCTACAAAGCTCCCACTCACTTTCTTGTAAAAATAGGCTTCTCCAAAAGTCTGTATAAAACCATATGCTTTGATCACACTATCAAAGCGTTTATTCCAACTCCGAGAGGGTTGCACCAGTCCATAAATGGATCACTAGAGCCTGCACACTTTGTTAGCACCAATGTTCAAGAAATCTTTCGATTCAGCGATTTATCGTCTGATTTATCGCTATCATGGGGTGACCGGTAGGATTGCCTTATCTTCACTGTTTATTGTTTGGGCTTATTTATCACTCGAACAAAGCAATTTATCAGGAATCTGAGCCTATTCCTAAAATTATGTTTGCAAAAAACTATGTTTATTTGTGTTTTGTGGACCTTGTTTTGCAATATGTACTATTTTTCTATTTTGTTTGTCATTATAAGCGGATTAAAAGGCTAGGAATCAAGCTAATAATTCTGTTCAATATTGTTTTGGTGTTGAATATAGCATATTCTAGTGTTGGCAACCTGGGATTAAAAAAATGGTTGATTAATAGTCGACCGATAAAATCGATTAATTGGTCGATTTCCAATTAATCTCTAATCCCGAGCTGACCGAGACACTAACGTTAAGCGATATCCTCAACATAGGTTAGCACCCTTTGGATCGACAAAACCTTCTGGTTGCATCATATACAACTCTTCTTCCAGAAACCCATTTAGGAATGCAGTTTTGACATCCATCTGCCAAATTTCATAATCATAAAGTGCGGCAATTGCTAACATGATTCGGACAGACTTAAGCATCGCTACGGGTGAGAAAGTCTCATCGTAGTCAACTCCTTGAACTTGTCAAAAACCTTTCGTAACGAGTCGAGCTTTGTAAACAGTAACATTATCGTCTGCGTCGGTCTTCTTCTTAAAGATCCATTTATTTTCTATGGCTTTCCGATCATCGGGCAAGTCCACCAAAGTCCAACTTTGTTCTCATACATGGATCCCATCTCAGATTTCATGGCTTCAAGCCATTTCACGGAATTTAGGCTCATCATCGCTTCCTCATAGTTCGTAGGTTCATCATGGTCTAGTAACATGACTTCCAGAACAGGATTACCGTACCACTCTGGTGCGGATCTTACTCTGGAAGACCTACGAGGTTCAGTAGTAACTTGATCTGGAGTTTCATGATCATCATCATTAACTTCCTCGCTAATTGGTGTAGGAATCACTAGAACTAATTTCTGTAATGAACTACTTTCTAATAAGGGAGAAGGTACAATTACCTCATCAAGTTCTACTTTCCTCCCACTCACTTCTTTTGAGAGAAACTCCTTCTCTAGAAAGGATCCATTCTTAGCAACAAAGATTTTGCCTTCGGATCTGTGATAGAAGGTGTACCCAACAGTTTCCTTTGGGTATCCTATGAAGACGCACTTCTCTAATTTGGGTTCGAGCTTATCAAGTTGAAGCTTTTTCAAATAAGCATCGTAGCCCCAAAATTTAAGAAACGACAACTTTGGTTTCTTGCCAAACCACAGTTCATAAGGCATCGTCTCAACGGATTTTGATGGTGCCCTATTTAAAGTGAATGCAGCCGTCTCTAAAGCATAACCCCAAAACGATAACGGTAAATCAGTAAGAGACACCATAGATCGCACCATATCCAATAAAGTACGGTTACGACGTTCGGACACACCATTTCGCTGTGGTGTTCCGGGTGGCGTTAATTGTGGAACTATCCCATGTTGTTTCAAATGAAGACCAAACTCGTAACTCAAATATTCTCCTTCATGATCAGATTGTAGAAACTTTATTTTCTTGTTACGATGATTTTCCACTTCACTCTGAAATTCTTTGAACTTTTCAAATGTTTCAGACTTATGCTTTATTAAGTAGACATAACCATATCTGCTCAAATCATCTGTGAAGGTAAGAAAATAACGATACCCACCACGAGCCTCAATACTCATTGGACCGCATACATCGGTATGTATTATTTTCAACAAGTCAGTAGCTCGTTCCATTGTTCCGGAGAACGGAGTTTTTGTCATCTTGCCCATGAGGCATGGTTCGCAAGCACCAAGTGACTCGTAATCAAGTGATTCCAAAAGCCCATCAGCATGGAGTTTCTTCATACGCTTTACACCAATATGACCCAAACGTCTGTGCCACAAATAAGTTGCACTATCATTATTGAACTTATATATTTTGGTTTCAATACTATGAATATGTGTATCACTACTATCGAGATTCAGTAAAAATAGACCACTCATCAAGGGTGCATGACCATAAAAGATATTACTCATATAAATAGAACAACCATTATTCTCCATTATTCTCTGATTTAAATGAATAACCGTCTCGCATCAAACAAGATCCAGATATAACATTCATGCTCTACGCTGGCACCAAATAACAATTCTTCAGGTCTAAAACTAATCCCGAAGGTAGATGTAGAGGTAGCGTGCCGACCACGACCACATCAACTTTGGAACCATTTCCCACGCACATTGTCACCTCGTCCATAGCCCTTGTTTCGAGTTGCAAATATGAGCAACAGAACCAATATCAAATACCCAGGCGCTACTGCGAGCATTAGTTAAGTACACATCAATAACCTGTATATCAAATATACCTTTCACTTTGCCATCCTTCTTATCCGCCAAATACTTGGGGCAGTTCCGCTTCCAGTGACCAGTCCCTTTGCAGTAGAAGCACTCAGTTTCAGGCTTAGGTCCAGACTTGGATTTCTTCTCTTGAGCAGCAACCTTTTTGCCGTTCTTCTTGAAGTTCCCCTTCTTCCCTTTGCCCTTTTCTTGAAACTAGTGGTCATATTCACCATCAAAACTTGATGCTCCTTCTTGATTTCTACCTCCGCAGCCTTTAGCATTGCAAAGAGCTTGGGAATAGTCTTGTTCATTCCTTGCATATTATAGTTCATCACGAAGCTTTTGTAGCTTGGTGGTGTGATTGAAGAACTTTGTCAATGACACTATCATTAGGAAGATGAACTCCTAGTTGAGTCAAGTGGTTGTGGTACCCAGACATTCTGAGTATGTGTTCACTGACAGAACTATTCTCCTCCATTTTACAGCTGTAGAACTTATTGGAGACTTTATATCTCTCAATCCGGGCATTTGCTTGAAATATTAACTTCAACTCCTGGAACATCTCATATGCTCCATGACGTTCAAAACGTCATTGAAGTCTCGGTTCTAAGCCGTAAAGCATGGCACACTGAACTATCGAGTAGTCATTAGCTTTGCTCTGCCAGACATTCTTAACATCATCAGTAGCATCTGTAGCAGGCCTGGCACCCAACGGTACTTCCAGGACGTAATTCTTCTGTGTAGCAATGAGGATAATCCTCAAGTTACGGACCCAGTCCGTGTAGTTGCTGCCATCATCTTTCAACTTAGCTTTCTCTAGGAAAGCATTAAAATTCAAAGGAACGGTAGCACGGGCCATTGATCTACAACAACATAAACATGCAAAATACTATCAGGTACTAAGTTCATGATAAATTAAAGTTCAATTAATCATATTACTTAAGAACTCCCACTTAGATAGACATCCCTCTAGTCATCTAAATGATCACATGATCCAAATCAACTAAACCATGTCCAATCATCACGTGAGATGGAGTAGTTTTCAATGGTGAACATCACTATGTTGATCATATCTACTATATGATTCACGCTCGACCTTTCGGTCTCCAGTGTTCCGAGGCCATATCAACATATGCTAGGCTCGTCAAGTTTAACCGAGTATTCTGCGTGTGCAAAACTGGCTTGCACCCGTTGTATGTGAATGTAGAGCTTATCACACCCGATCATCACGTGGTGTCTCTGCACGAGGAACTGTAGCAATGGTGCATACTCAGGGAGAACACTTATACCTTGAAATTTAGTAAGGGATCATTTTATAATGCTACCGCCGTACTAGGCAAAATAAGATGCATAAAGTATAAACATCACATGCAATCAAAATATGTGACATGATATGGCCATTGATGTCTACTACACAACCTTCTTCTTGTAGACATTGTTGGGCCTGCAAGTGCACAGGTTTGTAGGACAGTAACAAATTTCCCTCAAGTGGATGACCTAAGGTTTATCAATCCGTAGGAGGCATAGGATGAAGATGGTCCCTCTCAAGCAACCCTGCAACCAAATAACAGAGAGTCTTTGTGTCCCCAACACACCCAATACAATGGCAAATTGTATAGGTGCACTAGTTCGGCGAAGAGATGGTGATACAAGTGCAATATGGATGGTAGATAAAGGTATTTGTAATCTGAAATAATAAAAACAACAAGGTAACTAATGATAAAAGTCAGCGTAAACGGTATTGCAATGATAGGAAACAAGGCCTACGGTTCATACTTTCACTAGTGCAAGTTCTCTCAACAATAATAACATAGATAGATCATATAACAAGCCCTCAACATGCAACAAAGAGTCACTCCGAAGCCACTAATAGCGGAGAACAAACATAGACATTATGGTAGGGTATGAAACCACCTCAAAGTTATTCTTTCGGATCGATCTATAAAAGAGTTCGTACTAGAATAACACCTTAAGACACAAATCAACCAAAACCCTAATGTCACCTAGATACTCCATTGTCACCTCAAGTATCCGTGGGCATGATTATACGATATGCATCACACAATCTCAGATTCATCCAACCAGCACAAAGTACTTCAAAGAGTGCCCCAAAGTTTCTATCGAAGAGTCAAGAACGTGTGCCAACCCCTATGCATAGGTTCCCAATGTCACGAAACCCGCAAGTTGATCACCAAAACATACATCAAGTGGCACATGATATCCCGTTGTCACCACAGATAATCACGGCAAGACATGCATCAAGTGTTCTCATAAGAGACTCAATCCGATAAGATAACTTCAAAGGGGAAACTCAATTCATCACAAGAGAGTAGAGGGGGAGAAACATCATAAGATCCAACTACAATAGCAAAGCTCGGGATACATCAAGATCGTGCCATAGAGGGAACACGAGCGAGAACACGAGAGAGAGATCAAACACATAGCTACTAGTACATACCCTCGGCCCCGAGGGTGAACTACTCCCTCCTCATAATGGATAATGACGGGATGATGAAGATGGCCACCGGTGATGGGTTCCCCCTCCAGCAGGGCGCCGGAACGGGCTTCCGAGAGGTTTTTGGTGGCTACAGAGGCTTGCGGCGGCGGAACTCCCGATCTATCTTCTGTTCTAGAAGTTTTACGATACGTAGGTATATATGGGTGCAGGGGGTACGTCGGTGGAGCTACGGGGGCCCCACGAGGCAGGGGGCGCGCCCTAGGGGGGTGGGCGCGCCCCCTACCCTCATGAGCACCTCCCATATCTTCTGACGTGGAGTCCAAGTCCATCAGGTTGGTTTCCTTCCAAAAATAACTTCTCCAGTTGATTTCGTTCCGTTTTGACTCCGTCTGATATTCCTTTTCCTCGAAACACTGAAATAGGCATAAAACAGCAAATCTGGGCTGGGCCTCCGGTTAATAGGTTAGTCCCTAAAATAATATAAAAGTGGATAATAAAGCCCAATATTGCCTAAAACAGTAGATAATATAGCATGGAGCAATCAAAAATTATAGATACGTTGGAGACGTATCAAGCATCCCCAAGCTTAATTCCTACTCGTCCTTGAGTAGGTAAATGATAAAAAAGAATTTTTGATGCGGAGTGATACTTTGGCATAATTTCAATGTAAATCTTCTTAATTGTGATATGAATATTCAGATCCGAAAGATTCAAGACAAAAGTTCATATTGACACAAAAATAATAATACTTCAAGCATACTAATCAAAGCAATCATGTCTTCTAAAAATAGAATGGCAAAAGAAAGTTCATTCCTACAAAATCATATAGTTAGGCTATGCTTCATTTTCGTCACATAAATATGTTCCCAACTTCTATACCCCCGATGACAAGCCAAGCAATTGTTTCATACTTAAATAATCTCAAACTTTTTCAACCTTCACGCAATACATGAGCGTGAGCCATGGATATAGAACTATGGGTGGAATAGAATATGATGATGGGGATTGTGTGGAGAAGACAAAAAGAGGGGAAGATAGTCTCACATCAACTAGGCGTATCAACGGGCTATGGAGATGCCCATCAATAGATATCAATGTGAGTGAGTAGGGATTGCCATGCAACGGATGCACTAGAGCTATAAGCATATGAAAGCTCAACAAAAGAAACTAAGTGAGTGTGCATCCAACTCGCTTTCTCACGACCTAGGGCATTTGAGGAAGCCCATCATAGGAATATACAAGCCAAGTTCTATAATGAAAAATTCCCACTAGTGTATGAAAGTGACAACATATGAAACTCTCTATATGAAAAACATGGTGCTACTTTGAAGCACAATATATGAGACTCGCTATATGAAGAACATGGTGCTACTTTGAAGCACAAGTGTGGAAAAAGTAGTAGCATTGCCCCCCCCCTTTTTTTGGCCTTCTTTTTTTTCTTTGGCCTTTCTCTCTTTTTTTGGACAATGCTCTATTAAATGATGATCATCACACTTCTATTGATTACAACATAAGGATTACAACTCGAAACTAGAACAAGATATGACTCTATATGAATGCCTCCGGCGGTGTACCGGGATGGTGCAATGAATCAAGAGTGGCATGTATGAAAAACAAAGCATGGTGGCTTTGCCACAAATACGATGTCAACTACATGATCATGCAATGGCAATATGACAAAAGTAAAGTATGTCATGATGATGATCGGAACGGTGGAAAGTTGCATGGCAATATATCTCGGAATGGCTATGGAAATGCCATAATAGGTAGGTATGGTGGCTGTTTTGAGGAAGATATAGGGAGGTTTATGTGTGATAGAGCGTATCATGTCATGGGGTTTGGATGCACCGGTGAAGTTTGCACCAACTCTCAAGGTGAGAAAGGGCAATGCACGGTACCGAAGAGGCCAGCAAAGGTGGAAATGTAAAAGTGTGTATAATCCATGGACTCAACATTAGTCAAAAGAACTCATATACTTATTGCAAAAATTTAGAAGTCATCAAAAATCAAGTACTACGCGCATGCTCCTAGGGGGATAGATTGGTAGGAAAAGACCATCGCTTGTCCCCGACCACCACTCATAAGGATGCACAAGCCAGGTACATTTCATGTTTCAAATTTGTTACACAACTTTAACCATACGTGCATGCTACGGGACTTGCTAACTTCAACACAAGCATTCTTTGAATTCATAATCACCCAACTAGCATGACTTTAATATCACTACCTCCATATCTCAAAACAATTATCAAGCATCAAACTTATCTTAGTATTCAACGCACTCAAAAGAAGGTTTCACATAACTTGAATACCAAGTATATTAATATTAAGCAAATTACCATGCTATTAATGACTCTCAAAATAATCTAAGTGAAGTATGAGAGTTCATCTATTTCTTCAAAATAACTACCACCATGCTCTAAAAGGTATAAGTGATGCACTAGAGCAAATGACAAACTACTCTGAAAGATATAAGTGAAGGTCAATGAGTAGCTAAATAATTATGCAACTATGCGAAGACTCTCTCTCATTTAATAATTTCAGATCTTGATACTTTATTCAAACAGCAAGCCAAGCTAAAGAAAACTACATTGCAAGGATAGCACAACTCATGTGAAGAAGCAAAAACTTAGGCTCAACCGATACTAACCGATAGTTGTTGAAGAAGAAAGGTGGGATGCCTATCGGGGCATCCCCAAGCTTAGATGCTTGAGACTTCTTGAAATATTATCTTGGGGTGCCTTGGGCATCCCCAAGCTTGAGCTTTTGTGTCTCCTTAATTCCTCTCATATCATAGTTTCTCTTTTTATCAAAAGCTTCATTCACAACAAACTCAACAAGAACTCATGAGATAGGTTAGTATAAACCAATGCAAAGCCTTATCATTTTCTACTGTAACAAATCACTTAAATAATTATTCAACATTGCATACTAAATTGTAACACCCCAAAAATTTAACCAGATTTTAGTCATTAAAATTCTGCCAGGAGTTTTAAAATTTTGCATTCTGGATTTTTCTATGGATTTCAGAAACTCTTCTTTTATTGTTAAGGAGTTTTATCTTTTTCCTAGTGGAGCTTTCCAAAGTATATTGGACTTATATGCTCTCTGTATAGCATTTTCTTAATCAGTAGAATTATTTATTAAATTACTTCACCCTGAACTTTATTCATTAAAATGAGTTGTTTTAAATTTTGGAGCTCTTTTTGAACTACAACCATTTGATATATTTATCTAAAAATCCAACCAAAATTTGGAGATGTCATGTGATGTCTCTAAATCACTTTTGTGCAATAATATATTTAATTCATTGCAAATTTTGAGTGCTACACATGTTTTTCTCCTCTGGTCCAGTGAACAGTTTTGCACTACAACCCTTTTAAATATTTGTTTCTAGCGTCCACCAAAATTTTGGGATGTCAGTAGGAGCATATCATTCCATTATATGCAAAAATCCATGGATGTTCTTTGAAAATTTTGAGTGAAACAACCTCATCTTCATTCTGGTCCAACATGATGGTTTGTACAGCAACCATATTTTTTCTTGCTCTTTAGCCCTTGATTCGTTCTCCTACTTGTAGTCCTCCATGTTAAACTCCTAAGTCCAGGAGCATGCTACCATTGGCATATTTTTGGTTCATGAAATAATGCCATTAACCTCCTGTCCAGATTTGGAGTTCTGCAAAACTTGCACTAGCAAGTTTGTGCTTTCCACCAACTAACCTCACCACCCTCTTGTGCATCCAAAGAGACACTAATCTGGAAGGTTTGGCCCCTCCAAGACCTGCCTAGATGCCTCTGGCATTTTGTCAAACACCTTGAGTGCATAGCCAGATTTGGCATGATTTCAAGTCTACATTGTGAACTTGGTCTCCTGACCAAACCACCATGTCCCTTGTTACCCTTACTAAACCTAGACTAGCCCTAGTCCTTGCCAGCCTCAACCGCGACCTCTAGGCCACCCTGGCATTTCATCGAGCACGTCCCGGGCATGCTCTGGACGCGCCCAGAGCGTGCGTATTGCACGAGCCGTGCGCCCGAGCCGCCGCGTCACGCCCTGCACTCTCTCCAGCCCGTGACCGACCGCAGCCAGCACACCGTGTCCCCTTGCGCGCCACATGCTCCCTCTCACCGCAACGCGCCAAGCAGACCCTCGCCGCGTCCCCGGCAAGCCAAGGACTAGCCGCCACGGCCGCCCGACAGCCCTGCTCAGGTCGGCGCCGCCAAAGCCACCCCGGCTCGCCACCTGCCCCTGGGAACAACGCAAGCTTATCCTCTCGCTCGTCGGCTAGCTCCCGTCGTCGCCACGACGCCCTGACGCTACAGGGAGGCGGTTCGCCATCGTCCTTATCGCCGGCCGCCTCGGGACCGACCTCCACCGCGTATATAAGGACCCCGGAGCTCAAACGAGACCACGAGCAACCTCATATGATCCTCCTAGTGCTGCCTTGGCCAGCAGTCGAGAGAGGGAAGGCCTTCTTCCCCGAGTCCGGCCGGTTCGGTCGCCGCCAAGCCCCGGTCGATTCCATCGCCACCAGTGCCTCCTCCTCTCCACTCTCTCCACCAGGAACCCCCACATCCTCCCGTGAGCCTTTTTTCCTACTTGATTTTGATCGGGAGCCATAGCCGCCACAAAATCACTTCGCCACCGAAGCCTTCCTCCGCCGCGGAGCTCGCCGCCGGCAGCTCCCTCCGTCCCCACCTACCTGGCGACCACCGGGAGGACCGCCCTGGAGTGGCGAATCCATCCCCGCCCTCGGGGCCCCGCGAGGAGCCGCCAATCGCCGGCAACAATCGCCGGAGCCCCCGCCTCTATTCGGCCAGAGGAGGAAGGAGGCGGGGAGACCGGTCAAACCTGACCAGTGGGCCCTCTGGACCCACTGTCAGCGACCCACCCTGCCGCCATGTGTTTAAGTGAAGGCGTACAACTCCCCAGTACGTTTTCCCTACACCGAAAACGTATTCCGTCTGAAGTGTTTTTTTTAAAATAACAGATGTTTGACCAAACTTTGACCAGCTGTAACTTTTTTAAAAATAAGTCCAAATGAACTGATTCTTTTTCCCACCTATCTCAAATAATGTCTAGTTTATTTTAAGATTTATTTGAAAAAAATTCAAAACAACTTTTTGTGTTGTTTTGATTTTGTGTGTTAATTCAAATATATTCTTTAATAGGATTTTTGAAGATTTCAAGATGTTTTGGAATGCACCCTGTTTTCCCATGACCTAAAGGCAAGCATTCAAAACCCCGGCATAATATTATTGTGTGTTCGATGACACGTTTATAACATCACCTCACTTTGGAGGAACTTGTCATTTCATGTGATATGATCATATGCATGGGTGCATGTTATTGATTTCCATGCTGTTGGAAATAAACACAATTGTGATGATAATCATCCTCATGTGCCTTGCATGCATACCGGAAGGAATCCGGGAAAAACCTCTGCCTTGGGTAGGCATGAGTTTGTCGTCGGTCTCCGTCGGGACGGTTATGTCTGGTATGGCATGGTAAGGTATAATGAGCAGTGACTCTGTTGGTTGAGTTATATTTCGTTATTCTAATCATGCAGGGAAATACTTAAACCTCCTGTGTCGACCGTAGATCGAGTCTTGTGCCAGTAACCCCCATACTTGCTTCGTACTACCACTCGTCTCTACAACAAGTAGAGTACGGTTCAGTAATTTGTCAACCCCTTTCTAGCACACACCGTACAGAGGGGCCGGGATGAGGGTACCACGGCCATGGATTAAAGCCAGTCATCCGGTCAGGGGGCATGGGTGTTTCGGTTGTAGCCGAAGGGATAGCTTCCCGAGTTTGCGCGCGGTATAAATTTTGTGATCCCATGCTAATCGAGGTTGTAGCCTCCCCACTTAGAGTTTTGCTTAACGAGTGTCGTGGGTGATTCCAGACACCAGTAAGTTAAGCTGGTGTGTGCAAGTCAGGTGCGTTTTCATTTAAAAGACCGTAGACGGAATTAGTCCCGATGGACTAAAGGAATCCGTTACTCGTGGGTAAAGAGTACACCCTCTGCAGAGATTAAACCTATTCGAATAGCCGTGTCCATGGTTAAGGACTACAGTCTGGGATGGGTCAAGTGTCGGTCTTAGTGTCGGTCTTCGGAGGTGAAACTGTTAAACCAGAACTGGAGTTACTACTTGTGACTTGTGATAATTATGATTATTATTATTGTTGACTAACCCGTGATATTATTGTTATTATCGAGTATCTCTGGGATGGTTCTACCTCCGGGATATTCACTATGATTGTTTCTTTTAAAGCCCTTTATGTGGTGTCGCTCAGACACCCGACTGTGGCATTTCTTTTAAAGCCCTTTATGTGGTGTCGCTCAGACGCCCGACTGTGGCATTTCTTTTAAAGCCCTTTATGTGGTGTCGCTCAGACGCCCGACTGTGGCATTTCTTTTAAATCCCTTTATGTGGTGTCGCTAAGACGCCCGACTGTGGCATTTCTTTAAAGCCCTTTATGTGGTGTCGCTCAGACGCCCGACTGCGGCATTTATTTTAAAGCCCTTTATGTGGTGTCGCTCAGACGCCCGACTGTGGCATTTCTTTGAAAGCCCTTTATGTGGTGTCGCTAAGACGCACGACTGTGGCATTTCTTTTAAAGCCCTTTATGTGGTGTCGCTAAGACGCCCGACTGTGGCATTTCTTGTTATTTATTTCATAAATTTTAATACTACTATGTTATTGCATATTCATAAATAACATGCTTGCACGCATCAGAGTTTTATTTATCTTTTGTGACTAACGTCATGAGCATAAACTATTTTCAGCACACCATTGTTATGTTATACCTGTGTTCATAATGTTTGCGAGTACATTCAAAGTACTCACTGGCTTGTCCCTGGCTATTGTCTTGGCCAGATTTTTCTTGCGCGGAGATGAGCGATCGTGGTGACAGTCCCGGAACCTAAGCAACGGAGATAGCAGCCTCACGGAGATAGGAGTTAACCTGGTCAGCTGTTCCTGTGGAAATTGGAGTCCCATAGACACTGATGATCCACAAACCGCTTCCGCCATCAACTATTAGAAACCATTTGTTGTACCCACAGGCCAGAATGGTCTTGTACTACATATTTTGTATTTTTGCTTGGAATTTCTGTATCAAGTTGGAGCCTCATCAGCTAACAGTAATCCTGGGGCTGATGAGCACGACGGTCTTTTTCTGGAAATTTATACCCGGAAAACCGGTCGTGACATAAATGCCTCTGCATATTTAATACTCATATCCTCAAATAGAATCATTAATCAAGCAAACATATGCAAACAATGCAACCATAACAGCAATCTGCGAAAACAGTACAGTCTGTAAAGAATGCAAGAGTATCAATACTCCCTGACTCCAAAAATTATGAACTAAAATTCCCACTGTAATAAATTTCTCAGAGCTCAGTATGCAAAAATATTCAACATTATACCACTCTCTGACTTTTCTATGGGATTTTTGCAACAGCGGTAAACTTTCTGTTTTTCAAACAGCAACATGTATACTAGCAAAATAAGCATGGCAAAGGCTATCCTTGACTTCTTTATTGAAACTAAAGATGAAAAACATTATTCTAAATAACAGCAAGCTAATACTAACAAAATAAAGTGACACTCCAAGCAAAACACATATCATGTGGTGAGTAAAAATATAGCTCCAAGTAAAGTTACCAATGAACGAAGACGAAAGAGGGGATGCCTTCCGAGGCATCCCCAAGCTTAGGCTCTTGGTTGTCCTTGAATATTACCTTGGGGTGCCTTGGGAATCCCCAAGCTTAGGCTCTTGCCACTCCTTATTCCATAGTCCATCGAATCTTTACCCAAAACTTGAAAACTTCACAACACAAAACTCAACAGGAAATCTTATAAGCTTCGTTAGTGAAAGAAAACAAAACCACCACATTGGTAATGTAATTAACTCATTCTAAATTCATATTGGTGTAATATCTACTGTACCCCAACTTATCTATGGTTCATACCCTCCAATACTACTCATAGATTCATCAAAATAAGCAAACAACACATAGAAAACAGAATCTGTCAAAAACAGAACAGTCTGTAGTAATATGTATCAATTGTATACTTCTAGAACTCCAAAAATCCTACAAAATTAGGAAGTCCTAAGAAATTCATGTACCAATCCATATCAAAAATAATCAGATCAGAAGAACGTTTCTGTGAATTAACAAAACTAATTTACTGGGTGCAAAAGTTTCTGATTTTCAGCAGGATCAACACAACTATCACCGTAAGCCATCCTAAAGGTCTTACTTGGCACTTCATTGAAACAAAATCTATAAAACATGATTACTATAGTATCATAATCATGTGAACACACAAAAACAGTAAGGATAAGTATTGGGTTGTCTCCCAACAAGTGCTTTTCTTTAATGCCTTTCTAGCTAGGCATGATGATGACAATGATGCTCACATAAAAGATAAGAATTGAAACATAACGGGAGCATCATGAAGCATATGACTAGCACTTTTAAGTCTAACCCACTTCCTATGCATAGGGATTTTGTGAGCAAGCAACTTATGGGAACGATAATCAACTAGCATAGGAAGGTAAAGCAAGCATAGCTTCAAAACTTGAAGCACATAGAGAGGAAACTTGATATTATTGCAATATGTAGAAGCATATGTTCCTCCCTCATAATAATTTTCAGTAGCATCATGAATGAATTCAACAATGTAACCAGCACCTAAAGCATTGTTTTCATGATCTACTAGCATAGAAAATTTACTACTCTCCTCATAAGCAAAATTCTTCTCATGAATAGTAGTGGGAGCAAACTCAACAAAATAACTATCATATGATTTAAAATTAGGATCAAGATGACAAGTTTCATGGTTATCATTATTATTTAAAGCATACGTGTCATCACAATAATCATCATAGATAGGAGTCATGCTTTCATCATAGTAAATTTGCTCATCAAAGCTTGGGGGCCAGAAAATATCATCTTCATCAAACATAGCTTCCCCAAGCTTGTGGCTTTGCATATCATTAGCATCATGGATATTCAAGGAATTCATACTAACAACATTGCAATCATGCCCATCATTCACATATTTTATGCCAAGCATTCTATGTAATTCTTCTTCTAGTACTTGAGCACAATTTTCCTTCCCATCATTTTCACGAAAGACATTAAAAAGATGAAGCATATGAGGCATCCTTAATTCCATTTTTTTGTATTTTTCTTTTATAAACTAAACTAGTGATAAAACAAGAAACAAAAAGATTCGATTGCAAGATCTAAAGATATACCTTCAAGCGCTAACCTCCCCGGCAACGGCGCCAGAAAAGATCCATCATCGTCTTGTGCTCATGATCTCCATCACCGAAGCATCGTCATGATCTCCATCGTCACCAGCGCGACACCTTGATCTCCATTGTAGCATCGTTGTCATCTTGCCAACTATTGTTATTACGACTATTGCTACCACTTAGTTATAAAGTAAAACAATTACTTGGCGATTGCATTGCATACAATAAAGCGACAACCATATGGCTCCTGCTAGTTGCCGATAACTTTGTTACAAAACATGATCATCTCATACAGCAATTTATATCACATCATGCCTTGACCATATCACATCACAGCAAGCCCTGCAAAAACAAGTTAGACGTCCTCTACTTTGTTGTTGCTAGTTTTACGTGGCTGCTATGGGCTTAGCAAGAACCATTCTTACCTAGGCATCAAAACCACAACGATTTTTATCAAGTGTGCTGTTTTAACCTTCAACAAGGACCGGGAGTAGCCACACTCGATTTAACTAAAGTGGGAGAAACAGACACTCACTAGCCACCTGTGTGCGAAGCACGTCGGTAGAACCAGTCTCGCGTAAGCGTACGCGTAATGTCGGTCTAAGCCGCTTCATCCAACAATACCGCCACATCAAAGTATGACATGCTGGTAAGCAGTATGACTATTATCGCCCACAACTCTTTATGTTCTACTCGTGCATATAACATCTATGCATTGACCTCGCTCTGATACCACTATTAGGGAACGCAGTAATTTCAAAAAAAATCCTACGATCACGCTAGATCTATCTAGGTGATGCATAGGAACGAGGGGGAGAGTATGTCCATGTACCCTCATAGACTGAAGGCGGAAGCGTTATGACAACAACGTTGATGTAGTTGTACATATTCACGATCCGACCGATCCTAGCACCGAAGGTACGGCACCTCCGCGATCTCCACACGTTCAGCTCGGTGACGTCCCACGAACTCTAGATCCAGCTGAGGTCGATGGAGAGTTTCGTCAGCACGACGGCATGGTGATGGTAATGGTGAACTTACTGACGCAGGGCTTCGCCTAAGCACTATGACGATTGATCGAGGTGGAAATCTGTGGAGGGGGGCACCGCACACGGCTAGAAGATCAAATTGTGCGTCTATGGGGTGCCCCCTCCCCCGTATATAAAAGAGGAGAGGGAAGGTCGGCCGGCCCTCCTTGGCGCGCCCCCAAGAGGGGAATCCTACTAGGACTCCAAGTCCTAGTAGGTTTCCACCTAAAGGGAGAGAGGGGGAAGGAAGGAGAGGGAGAGGGGGAAGGAAAGGGGGGCACCGTCCCCCCTTCCTTGTCCTATTAGGACTCAAGGGGATGGGGGCGTGCGGCCTGCCCTGGCTGCCCCTCTCTCTTTCCACTAAGGCCTATCGAGGCCCATTAGTTCCCCCGGGGGTTCCGATAACCCTTCGGCACATCCGGTTTTTCCGAAACTTCTCTAGAACACTTCTGGTGTCCGAATATAGTCGTCCAATATATCAATCTTTATGTCTCAACCATTTCGAGACTCCTCGTCATGTCCGTGGTCACATCCGAAACTCCGAACAACCTTCGGTACATCATATCACATAAATTCATAATACCAATCGTCATCGATCGTTAAGCGTGCGGACCCTACCGGTTCAAGAACTATGTAGACATGAATGAGACACGTCTCCGGTCAATAACCAATAGCGGAACCTGGATGCTCATACTGGTTCCTACATATCCTATGAAGATCTTTATCGGTCAAACCGCATAACAACATACGTTGTTCCCTTTGTCATCCATATGTTACATGCCCGAGATTCGATCGTCAGTTTCATCATACCTAGTTCAATCTCGTTACCGGCAAGTCTCTTTACTCATTCCATAATACTTCATCTCGCACCTAACTCATTAGTCACAATGCTTGCAACGTTTATAGTGATGAGTATTACCGAGAGGGCCCAGAGATACCTCTCCGAAACACGGAGTGAAAAATCCTAATCTCGATCTATGCTAACCCAACAAATACCTTCAGAGACACCTATAGAGCACTTTTATAATCACCCATTTACGTTGTGATGTTTGGTAGCACACAAATTGTTCCTCCGGTATTCGGGAGTTGCATAATCTCATAGTCTGAGGAACTTGTATAAGTCATGAAGAAAGCAGTGGCAATAAAACTGTCATGATCATTATGATAAGCTAACTGATGGGTCATGTCCATCACATCATTCTCCTAATGATGTGATCCCGTTCATCAAATGACAACACATGTCTATAGTTAGGAAACATAACCATCTTTGATTAACGAGCTAGTCAAGTAGAGGCATACTAGGGACTATATGTTTTGTCTATGTATTCACACATGTACTAAGTTTCCGGTTAATACAATTCTAGCATGAATAATAAACATTTATCATGAAATAAGGACATAAATAATAACTTTATTATTGCCTCTAGGGCATATTTCCTTCAGTGGCCTATACTTTGTTGATTTCACTAAGAAAGCTCAACCTCGTACTTGCTTAATTGCTAAATCTTCTAAAGGTTGGTTATGGCATAGAAGGTTAGGTCACGTGGGTATGCAAAATCTTGATAAACTCATTAAAGGTGATCATATCCTTGGTGTTAAAGATGTCATATTGGAAAAGGATAGACTTTGCAGTGCTTTTCAAGAAGGAAAATAGGTTGGAGGAAGTCATCCCGTGAAGAACATCATGACCATGAGAAGACCGCTTGAGCTACTTCATATGGATCTGTTCGGTCCCAACGCCTACAAGAGTCTCGGTGGTAACTTGTTCGGATTGGTCATTGTTGACGATTTTTCAAGATTTACGTGGGTGTTTTTTCTTGATGATAAATCGATGTCCAAAAGATCTTCAAGAACTTCGTTAGGAAGGCCCAAAACCAATTTGAAGTTAAGATCAAGAAGGTTTGGAGCGACAACGGAACAGAGTTCAAGAACACAAATGCGGATACCATTCTTTATGAAGAAGGGATTTCACATGAGTTCTCGGCTACGTACACACCTCAACAAAATGGAGTTGTTGAGAGGAAGAACCGGACGCTAATTGAGATTGCAAGAACGATGTTTGATGAATACAAGATGCCAAGACACTTTTGGGCGGAAGCCGTTGAGACAGCTTGTCATGCTACGAATCGACTATATCTTCACAAACTTCTCGGAAAGATGGAATATGAGCTTCTAACCGGTAACAAACCCCAAGTTGGATACTTTCGAGTATTTGGCTCAAAATATTACATCCTTGATAAGCATCATCGCTCGAAATTTGCCCCTAAATCTCATGAATGATTCCTACTCGGTTATGGCTCGAACTCTCACACTTACTGTGTCTACAACAATTTCGCTCGAAAGGTTGAAGAGACAGTAGATGTGAAGTTTGATGAATCTAACGGCTCGCAAGTAGAGCAATTGCCAATTGATGTAGGAGACAAAGATCCTTCAGAAGCAATTCAAGACTTGTCCATTGGTAAGATTCGCCCAACGGAGGTGAAGGAGAGTACCTCGTCCGTTCAAGTGGAAGCCTCAACATCACATCAAGGTGAACAACAAGTTGATTTAGAGGCATCCACAAGTGGAAAACACATCAAGACGAAGGAAGTGAGGAAGTACAACAAGATGAACCATCTCGACCTCCCTCTCCACCTCCACAAGAGAACGACAACACCAACAACAATGAAGAAGAAGAAGAAGAAGAAAACAAAGAGGGTGTTCCATCCCAACCCAAACAAAAGCTCTTACGAGTTAGAGCAATGGTCACTAGAGACCATCTCATCGAATAAATCTTTGATAATATTCAAACCGGGAGAATTACTCGCTCTAAAACTCGTTTGACTAACTTTTGTGAAAACTACTCATTCATTCTAATGTTGAACCTTGATGACCCACAAGTGTAGGGGATCTATCGTAGTCCTTTTGATAAGTAAGAGTGTCGAACCCAACCAGGAGCAGAAGGAAATGACAAGTGATTTTCAGTAAGGTATTTTTCTGCAAGCACTGAAATTATCGGTAACAGATAGTTTTGTGATAAGGTAATTCGTAACGGGTAACAAGTAACAAAAGTAAATAAGGTGCAGCAAGGTGGCTCAATCCTTTTTGTATCAAAGGACAAGCCTGGATAAATTCTTATATGAAGGAAAACGCTCCCGAGGACACATGGGAATTATCGTCAAGCTAGTTTTCATCACGCTCATATGATTCGCGTTAGTTACTTTGATAATTTGATATGTGGGTGGTCCTGTACTTGGGTACTGCCCTTTCTTGGACAAGCATCCCACTTATGATTAACCCCTATTGCAAGCATCCTCAACTACAAAAGAAATAATAAGGTAAACCTAACTATAGCATGAAACATATGAATCCAAATCAGCCCCTTATGGAGCAACACATAAACTAGGGTTTAAGCTTCTGTCACTCTAGCAACCCATCATCTACTTATTACTTCCCAATGCCTTACTCTAGGCCCAAACAATGGTGAAGTGTCATGTATTCGACGTTCACATAACACCACTCGAGGAGAGACAACATACATCTCATCAAAATATTGAACGAATACCAAATTCACATGACTACTTATAGCAAGACTTCTCCCATGTCCTCAGGAACAAACGTAACTACTCACAAACCATATTCATGTTCATAATCAGAGGGGTATTAATATGCATATAGGATCTAAACATATGATCTTCCACCGAATAAACCAACTAGCATCAACTACAAGGAGTAATCAACACTACTAGCAACCCACAGGTACCAATCTGAGGTTTTGGGACAAAGATTGGATACAAGAGATGAACTAGCGTTTCAGAGGAGATGGTGCTGGTGAAGATGTTGATGGAGATTGACCCCCTCCCGACGAGGGGATCGATGGTGATGACGATGGTGATGATTTCCCCCTCCCGGAGGGATGTTTCCCCGGCACAACAGCTTTGCCGGAGCCCTAGATTGGTTCCGCCAAGGTTCCGCCTCGTGGCGGCGGTGTTTTGTCCCGAAAGCTTGCTTATGAGTTTTTTAGGGTAAAAGACTTCATATAGCAGAAGATGGACAACGGAGGCCTGCCAGGGGGCCCACGAGGCACTGGGCGCGCCCCCACCCTCGTGGCCAGGGTGTGGGCCCCCTCTAGTACTTTCTTCGCTCAGTATTTTTTATTAATTCCAAAAATAACTTTTGTGGAGTTTCAGGAATTTTGGAGTTGTGCAGAATAGGTCTCTAATATTTGCTCCTTTTTCAGCCCAGAATTCCAGCTGCTGGCATTCTCCCTCTTCATGTAAACCTTGTAAAAATAAGAGAGAATAGGCATAAGTATCGTTACATAATGTGTAATAACAGCCCATAATGCAATAAATATTGATATAAAAGCATGATGCAAAATGGACATATCAACTCCCCAAAGCTTAGACCTCGCTTGTCCTCAAGCGAAAGCCGATAACGAAAAATATGTCCACATGTTTAGAGATAGAGGTGTCGATAAAATAAAATACGGACATGAGGGCATCATGATCATTCTTATAACAGCAACATATATTTATTTTGTCATATGATTTCTTATGCTCAAGTAACAATCTATTCACAATGTCAAGTATGAATCAGAAACTTCATTGAAAACTAACAACTATAATCTCGGTCACTGAAACAATTGCAATTTATCATAACATCGGAAAGAGTCAATATAAGAGCTTTTCAGCAAGTCCACATACTCAACTACCATTTAGTCTTTCAGAATTGCTAACACTCACGCAATACTTATGGGTATGGAGTTTAATTCGGACACAGAGAAAGATAGGGGCTTATAGTGTTGCCTCCCAACCTTTTACCTCAAGGGTAATGTTAACAATAATAGTTCATGCTAACTTACATCCAATTGGATATATATATATATATATCAGGATCTTTCCAACACAATGTGCTTGCCAAAGGATAAAGTGTAAAAAGGAAAGGTGAAGATCACCATGACTCTTGCATAATGTATAAGACAAAAATAAAAGATAGGCCCTTCGCAGATGGAAGTAGAGGTTGTCATGTGCTTTTATGGTTGGATGCATGAAATCTTAATGCAAAAGAACATCACTTTATATTGCCACTTGTGATATGGACCTTTATTATGCAGTCCGTCGCTTTTATTGCTTCCATATCACAAGATCGTATAAAGCTTATTCTCTCCACACTAATAAGTCATACATATTTAGAGAGCAATTTTTATTGCATACAACAATGACAACTTACTTGAAGGATCTTACTCAATCCATAGGTAGGTATGGTGGACTCTCATGGCAAAACTGGGTTTGAGGATATTTGGAAGCACAAGTAGTATCTCTACTTGGTGCAAAGAATTTGGCTAGCATGAGAGGGAAAGGCAAGCTCGACATGTTGGATGATCCATGACAGTATACTTTATTTCGGATATAAGAAAGCATAACCCATTACATTGTCTTCCTTGTCCAATATCAACTCTTTAGCATGTCATATTTTAATGAGTGCTCACAATCATAAAAGATGTCCAATATAGTATATTTATATGTGAGAACCTCTCTTTCTTTATTACTTCCTATTAATTGCAACGATGACTAAAACTATGTTTGCCAACCCTCAACAACTTTTATTCATTATACTCTTAATATGTGAAGTCATTACTCACCATAAGATCAATATGATCTCTTTATTTCTTTTTATTCTTTCTTTTCCTTTATTCCCTCAAGATCATAGCAAGATAGCAAAGCCCTTGACTCACCACTAATCTTTATTATATATAGCTCACGGACTCAATTACATAGAAGGATCATAAAGCAAAACTCAAAAACTAAATCATACTAAAACTTTATTCTAGTAGATCAAGATATTACCAAAAGGATCAAACTAAGAAAAACAGTAAAGATAGGAGCGTGATGGTGATACGATATCGGGGCAACTCCCCAAGCTTGGCAGTTGCCAAGGGGAGTGCCCATACCCATGCGATTATGTCTCTTTCTTCGGAGGTGGTGGTGATGTAGTTGTTGATGACGTAGGCTTCTTCCTTAATTTGCGCTTGAGGATGGAATTTTGCTCCCTTAGATCATCGATCTCCTGCTCAAGGCTTAATATCCTTTTGCATAGTTCCCGTTTGTTCTCCTACAACAGGCGAAAAGGGATAAACTCGATCTTAGGTTTCTTTGCTCTATCAGGGAGGCTTGACCGTTTTAAACTCCACATGCATGTCCCCAGGTTGAGGTAATGGGACTTCATCTTCATCTGAGCTCGTCTCCTCCTTTCCCTTTGGCTCATAGTCTTCTTATTCCTTAGTGGTCCAACCATAATGCTCCAAGTCCCCGTAGACCTTAGGGCTTGCAAGGTAATCAGCCACATAGCTTTCTCCCTCCGAATCCTGGGACGACATATTGCTCAAATCTGCGGCAGAAACAACTCAAAACAAAAATAGAGGATTTCGTCGTGGTACGATGGTCAAAACCTTCGGGAGATTATACAATGAATTTTTACCGACAAAAAGAAGTATTGTGCAAGAAAATGGAGTCCGGAGAGCACACCAGGTGCCCACGAGGCAGGGGGCGTGCCCAGGGGGTAGGGCGCGCCCTCCACCCTCGTGGATGCCTCGTGTCCTTCCCGGACTACTTCTTATTTTCCTATTTTCTGAAATATTCCAAAACGGAGAAAAAATGCTATTAGAACTGTTTTGGAGTCGGTTTACTTACCGACCACATACCTATTCCTTTTGGGAGTCTGAAACGTTCTGGAAAGTGTCCCGTATGTATTCCTCCAGGGTTATGGTTTCAATAACATTCGTTTCAACATTTATGGGATTACTTGAGATATAATGTTTGATTCTTTGACCGTTCACCACCTTCGGACTTGTGCCTTTGAAGTTGTTGATTTTTATGGCACCGGAATGATAGACCTCCTCGATAACATAAGGGCCTTCCCATTTAGAGAGAAGTTTTCCTGCAAAAAATCTTAAAGGAGAGTTGTATAGCAAAACATAATCACCTACATTAAACTCACACTTTTGTATCCTTTTGTCATGCCATCTTTTAACTTTTTCTTTAAACAGTTTGGCATTCTCATAGGCTTGAGTTCTACATTCATCAAGTGAGCTAATGTCAAATAACCTCTTCTCACCGGCAAGTTTGAAATCATAATTGAGCTCTTTAATGGCCCAATATGCCTTATGTTCTAGTTCGAGAGGTAAGTGACATGCTTTTCCATAAACATTATGGAGACATACCCATATGATTTTTATATGCAGTTATATAAGCCCATAATGCATCATCAAGTTTCTTGGACCAATTCTTTCTAGATCTATTAACATTCTTTTGCAAAATCAATTTAAGCTCTCTGTTGCTCAGTTCTAATTGGCCACTAGACTATGGGTGATATGGAGATGCAATTCTATGATTAACATCATACTTAGCAAGCATTTTACGAAAAGCACCATGAATAAAATGTGAACCACCATCAGTCATTAGGTATCTAGGGACTCCAAACCTCGGAAAAATAACTTTTTTAAGCATCTTAATAGAGGTGTTATGATCAGCACTACTAGTTGGAATAGCTTCTACCCACTTAGTAATGTAATCAACAGCAACTAAAATATGTGTATACCCATTAGAGGAAGGAAACGGTCCCATATAATCAAAGCCCCAAACATTAAATGGTTCGATAACAAGTGAATAATTCATAGGCATTTCTTGACGTCTACTAATATTACCAATTCTTTGACATTCATCACAAGACAAGACAAAACTTACGAGCATCTTTGAAGAGAGTAGGCCAATAAAAACCGGATTGCAATACCTTATGTGCAGTTCTATATCCAGCGTGGTGTCCTCCATAAGCCTCGGAGTGACAATTGCGTAGGATCTGTTCCTGTTCATGCTCAGGTACACAACGTCTAATAACATCATCTACTCCTTCTTTATAAAGGTGTGGGTCATCCCAGAAGTAATGTCTTAAATCATAGAATTTTTTTTCTTTTGCTGGTATGTGAAACTAGGTGGTATAAATTTAGCAACAATGTAATTGGCATAATCAACATACCATGGAGAAGTACGAGAAGCATTTATGACAGCTAATTGTTCATCAAGAAAGCTACCATCAAGAACATTCTCTAACCTAGACAAGTTGTCTGCAACAGGGTTCTCAGCTCCCTTTCTATCAATAATATGCAAATCAAATTCTTGTAGTAGGAGAACCCACTAATAAGTCTAGGTTTAGTATCTTTATTTTCCATAAGATATTTAATAGCAGCATGATCAGTGTGAACAATTACTTTAGAATCAACGATATAAGGTCTAAACTTATCACAAGCTAATACAACTGCTAAAAATTCTTTTTCAGTAGTAGCATAATTTCTCTGGGCACTGTCTAGAGTTTTACTAGCATATTGAATAACATTTAGTTTATTATCAACTCTTTGTCCTAGAACAGCACCCATAACATAATCACTAGCATCACATATAATTTCAAAGGGTAAATTCCAATCAGGTGGCTGAACAATAGGTGCAGAAATCAAACCTTTCTTAAGTATTTCAAATGCTTCTACACAATCATCATCGAAGACAAAAGGAATATCTTTTTGTAAGTGATTAGTCAGAGGCCTAGAAATTTTAGAGAAGTCCTTAATGAACCTCCTATAAAAACCGGCATGACCAAGGAAACTTCTTATACCTTTAATGTCCTTGGGACATGGCATCTTTTCAATAGCATCAACTTTGGCTTTATCAACTTCAATACCTCTTTCAGAAATTTTATGCCCCAAGACAATACCTTCATTAACCATAAAGTGGCACTTATCCCAACTCAAGACAAGATTAGTTTCTTCGCATCTCTACAAAACTCAATCAAGGTTGCTCAAGCAATCATCAAAAGAAGATCCATAAACAGAGAAATCATCCATGAAAACCTCAACAATCATTTCACAAAAGTCAGAGAATATAGCCACCATGCATCTTTGAAAGGTAGCAGGTGCATTACATAAACCAAAAGGCATACGTCTATAAGCAAAAGTACCGAAAGGGCAAGTAAAAGTGGTCTTTTCTTGATCCTCTTTTTACACAGGTATTTGAGAGAAACCAGAGTAATCATCTAGAAAGCAAAAATGTGTATGTTTGGATAATCTTTCTAGCATTTGATCAATAAAAGGTAAAGGGTAATGATCCTTTTTAGTAGCTTTATTTAATTTCCAGAAATAAATTACCATCCTATAACCTATAACAAATCTTTGCGGGATCAATTCATCTTTATCATTAGGAACGACAGTAAAACCTCCCTTCTTAGGGACACAATGGACATGATTTACCCACTGACTATCAACAACGGGATAAATTATACCTGCCTCCAGGAGCTTTAGTATTTCTTTTCTTACCACTTCTTTCATCTTAGGATTCAACCGTCATTGGTGATCAACAACTGGTTTGGCGTCTTTCTCCAATTTTATTTTGTGTTGGCATAGAGTGGGACTAATGCCCTTAAGATCATCAAGAGTATATCCAATAGCAGCACGGTGCTTCTTCAGAGTTTTCAATAATTTCTCCTCTTCCTGCTCTGAAAGGTTATCACTAATAATAACAGGATATATCTTCTTTTCATCAAGATAAGCATATTTAAGAGTATCAGGTAGTGGTTTAAGCTCAAACACGGGATCACCCTTGGGTGGTGGAGGATCCCCTAGAATTTCAACAGGCAAGTTGTGTTTCAAAATAGGTCCCTGTTTAAAGAATACTTCATCTATCTCCCTTCTTTCATTCATAAACATATCATTTTCATGGTCTAGCAAATATTGTTCTAAAGGATCATTAGGAGGCACGACAATAGAAGCAAGACTAATATTTCATCCTTACTAGGCAATTCTTTATCATGAGGTTGTCTACGAAATTTAGCAAAATTAAACTCATCAGACATATCCCCCAAACCAATAGTAACAATATCCTTTTTGTAGTCTATCTTAGCATTACCAGTATTCAAGAAGGGTCTACCAAATGTAATGGGACAAAAGTAATCTTGTGGGGAACCAAGAACAAGAAAATCAGCAGGATATTTAACTTTCCCACACAAGACTTCAACATCTCTAACAATCCCAACTGGTGAAATAGTATCTCTATTGGCAAGCTTAATTGTAACATCTATTTCTTCTATCTCAGCAGGTGCAATATCAGGCATAATTTCTTTGTATAAGGAATGAGGTATTGCACTTGCACTAGCACCCTTATCACACAAGCCATGATAACAATGATCTCCTATTTTAACAGAAATAATAGGCATGCCTACAACAGGTCTATGTTTATTTTTAGTGTCGGGTCTGGCAATTCTAGCAGCTTCATCACAAAAGTAAATAGCATGCCCATCAATATTATCAGCCAAGAGATCTTTAACCATAGCAATACTAGGTTCAACTTTAATTTGCTCATATGGTGTAGGTGTTCTAGTATTACTCTTACGTACCACAGTTGAAGCTTTAGCATGATCCTTTATCCTAACAGGGAAAGGTGGTTTCTCAATATAGGTAGTAGGAACAAAAGGATCATTATAAGTGATAGTCTTATCTTCAACTTTAATAGGTGCAACTACTTTTACTTCAATGGGAGGATTATATTTAAACCATTTCTCCTTAGGGAGGTCAACATGAGTAGCAAATGATTCACAGAAAGAAGCTACTATCTCAGAGTCAAGTCCATATTTAGTGCTAAATTTACGAAAAGCATCGGTATCCATAAAAGATTTAACACAATCAAACTTAGGTGTCATACCTGACTCCTTACCTTTGTTGTGACGCCCCCGATTCAATCGTACACTAATCATACACGCAAATGTGTACGATCAAGATCAGGGACTCACGGGAAGATATCACAACACAACTCTAGACACAAATCAAAATAATACAAGCTTTATATTACAAGCCAGGGGCCTCGAGGGCTCGAATACATAACTCGATACACAAGAGTCGGTGGAAGCAACAATATCTTAGTACAGACATAAGTTAAACAAGGATGCCTTAAGAAGGCTAGCACAAAAGCAACACGATCGAAGAGGCAAGGCCTCCTGCCTGGGACCTCCTAACTACTCCTGGTCATCGGCGGTCTCCATGTAGCAGTATCCGTTGGCGGTAGCATCTGGCTCCAGGGATCCACCATGTGGTTGCATCAACCGGAAAGAAGAAAGAAGGGGGAAAACGGGTAGCAAAGCAACCGTGAGTACTCATCCAAAGTACTCGCAAGCATCAGATCTATACTAAGTATGCATTGGTATCAAATGGAAGGTTTGTATCTCTGGACTGAACTGCAGAAAGCCAGAATAGAGGGAAGGCCTAGCCTATCGAAGACTAGCATCTTCAAGCAACTCCAAGCATCTTGCAGCAAGTAGAAGAGTAAAGAATAGTAGTCTAATTAACAAGCATGTTGTAACAACAACGCCCAGAGATCCTTCCTCGACTCCCTGCGAGAAAGCAATCTCAGAGCCACATATCCATCACATATCTCAAGTATCCATTTCTAGTTATATAAGATCATGATATAAGTCTGAACGTCCATTACCGCGGACATGGTATTCGAATATATATCTTCCCTGCAGGGGTGCACCACGTTACCCAACACGCTTGATTACTCTGGCCGGACACACTTTTCTGGGTCAATGCCCGGCCTCGGAAGATCAACACGTCGCAGCCCTACCTAGGCTCAGCAGAGAGGTCCCCGCCGGTCTACATCCTAAGCACTCCGGGGTCTTGGGCCCATCGCCCACAGCACTCCGGGTCGTTGAGAGCAGGGTGGATACCAGCACCGCCTCGGATGGCCAGCATGATCCGACCGTGCCGCACTGCTGAACTGGATGTCTGACAAAGCTTCGGCTGATACTGCAACGTCGAGGCCCATAACTATTCTCACGTGGTGGTTAGTGCGTAAAGGCCAGAGGACAACTCAGAACAAATACCCAAACCATATGTAATATTAGCTTGCGGAGACAAGAAGAGACCCACGCGAATGTGACCCCGTCGCCCAGTCTCGTGGACTTACGGCAAGGGCCCAGAATGCCCAACCATGCCACGTCTGTAGAGGAGAGTTTTGACTGCGGGAGAGGCAGGTCCAGCATTATCTTGCGGGTGCTCTCCGCGCCCGCTCTGATACGACGCAACCAGATGGTGGATCCCTAGAGCCAGATGCTACTGCCGACGGATACTGCTACATGGAGACCGCCGACGACCAGGAGTAGTTAGGAGGTCCTAGGCAGGAGGCCTTGCCTCTTTGATCGTGTTGCTTTTGTGCTAGCCTTCTTAAGGCATCCTTGTTTAACTTATGTTTGTACTCAGATATTGTTGCTTACGCTGACTCTTATGTATCGAGTTATGTATTCGAGCCCTCGAGGCCCCTGGCTTGTAATATAAAGCTTGTATTATTTTGATTTGTGTCTGGAGTTGTGTTGTGATATCTTCTCGTGAGTCCCTGATCTTGATCGTACACATTTGCGTGTATGATTAGTGTATGATTGAATCAGGGACGCCACATTCGTCGAGATCCCAATCTTCAGAGTTGCGTTTAATTCTATCCAATAAATCCCATATGAATTCAATAGTCTTCATCATAAAAGAACCAGTACAAGAAGTATCGAGCATGGAGCGATTCTTGAGAGAAAGCCGAGCATAAAAAATTTGAATAATCATTTCTCTTGAGAGCTCATGATTGGGGCATGAATATAACATTGACTTAAGCCTCCCCCAAGCTTGAGCGACGCTTTCTCCTTCGCGAGGCCAAAAATTATATATATAATTACGATCATGATGAACAAGATGCATTGGATAAAACTTTTGATGAAATTCCAATTTCAATCGGTTGTAGTTCCATGATCCCATAGCATCACATAGCCTAAACCATGTCAATGCCTCTCCCTTCAAAGATAAAGGGAAGACCTTCTTCTTGATAACATCGTTGGGCATACCTGCAAGCTTAAATAATCCCAAAACTTCATCCACATAGATTAGGTGCAAATCGGGATGCAATGTTCCATCTCCTATAAAAGGATTAGCTAGCAGTTTCTCTAGCATACCCAAAGGAATTTCAAAGTAAACATTTTCAGTAGGTTCAGTAGGTTGAGGAGCAACTCTTTGCTCTACTGGCCTGGGTGAAGATACCCCAAACAATCCCCTCAGAGGATTATGTTCCATAGTAACAAGTGACAGTAAATTTCAGCACACTATATAATTTTTTTCTTACCAAGTTCCACTTACCAAAAGCGCTTCACTCTGCGGCAACGGCGCCAGAAAAGAGTCTTGATGACCCACAAGTGTAGGGGATCTACCGTAGTCCTTTCGATAAGTAAGAGTGTTGAACCCAACGAGGAATAGAAGGAAATGGCAAGTGGTTTTCAGTAAGGTATTTTCTGCAAGCACTGAAATTATCGGTAACAGATAGTTTTGTGATAAGGTAATTCGTAACGGGTAACAAGTAATAAAAGTAAATAAGGTGCAGCAAAGTGGCCCAATCCTTTTTGTAGCAAAGGACAAGCCTGGACAAATTCTTATATAAAGGAAAACGCTCCCGAGGACACATGGGATTTATCGTCAAGCTAGTTTTCATCACGCTCATATGATTCGCGTTCGTTACTTTGATAATTTGATATGTGGGTGGACCTGTGCTTGGGTACTTCCCTTTCTTCGACAAGCATCCCACTTATGATTAACCCCTATTACAAGCATCCGCAACTACAAAAGAAGTATTAAGATAAACCTAACCATAGCATGAAACATATGGATCCAAATCAGCCCCTTACGAAGCAATGCATAAACTAGGGTTTAAGCTTCTGTCACTCTAGCAACCCATCATCTACTTATTACTTCCCAATGCCTTCCTCTAGGCCCAAACAATGGTGAAGTGTCATGTAGTCGACGTTCACATAACACCACTAGAGGAGAGACAACATACATCTCATCAAAATATCGAACGAATACCAAATTCAAATGACTACTTATAGCAAGACTTCTCCCATGTCCTCAGGAACAAACGTAACTACTCACAAATCATATTCATGTTCATAATCAGAGGGGTATTAATATGCATATAGGATCTAAACATATGATCTTCCACCGAATAAACCAACTAGCATCAACTACAGGGAGTAATCAACACTACTAGCAACCCACAGGTACCAATCTGAGGTTTTGGGACAAAGATGGATACAAGAGATGAACTAGGGTTTGAGAGGAGATGGTGCTGGTGAAGATGTTGATGGAGATTGACCCCCTCCCGACGAGAGGATCGATGGTGATGACGATGGTGATGATTTCCCCCTCCCAAAGGGATGTTTCCTCGACAGAACAGCTTCGCCGGAGCCCTAGATTGGTTCCGCCAAGGTTCCGCCTCGTGGCGGCGGTGTTTCGTCCCAAAAGCTTACTTATGATTTTTTCAGGGTAAAAGACTTCATATAGAAGAAGATGGACACCGCGCCCAGGGGGTAAGGCGCGCCCCCACCCTCGTGCCCAGGGTGTGGGCCCCCTCTGGTACTTTCTTCGCTCAATATTTTTTATTAATTCCAAAAATAACTTTCGTGGAGTTTTAGGACTTCTGGAGTTGTGCAGAATAGGTCTCTAATATTTGCTCCTTTTCCAGCCCAGAATTCCAGCTGCCGGCATTCTCCCTCTTCATGTAAACCTTGTAAAATAAGAGAGAGTGGGCATAAGTATCATGACATAACGTGTAATATAACCCCATAACGCAATAAATATCGATATAAAAGCATGATGCAAAATGGACGTATCAAACCTATGAAGGTAAAAGAAGCTCTTGATGATCCGGATTGGGTGAATGCTATGCATGAAGAGCTACACAAGTTCGAGAGGAATCAAGTGTGTGAAGGAAATATGCCCTAGAGGCAATAATGAAGTTATTATTTATTTCCTTATATCATGGTAAATGTTTATTATTCATGCTAGAATTGTATTAACTGGAAACATAATACATGTGTGAATATATAGACAAACAGAGTGTCACTAGTATGCCTCTACTTGACTAGCTTGTTAATCAAAGATGGTTATGTTTCCTAACCATGGACAAAGAGTTGTTATTTGATTAATGGGATCACATCATTAGTTGAATGATCTGATTGACATGACCCATTCCGTTAGCTTAGCACCCGATCGTTTAGTATGTTGCTATTGCTTTCTTCATGACTTATACATGTTCCTATGAACTATGAGATTATGCAACTCCCGTTTACCAGAGGAACACTTTGTGTGCTACCAAACGTCACAACGTAACTGGGTGATTATAAATGTGCTCTACAGGTGTCTCCAAAGGTACTTGTTGGGTTGGCATATTTCGAGATTAGGATTTGTCACTCCGAATGTCGGAGAGGTATCTCTGGGCCCTCTCGGTAATGCACATCACTTAAGCCTTGCAAGCATTGCAACTAATGAGTTAGTTGCGAGATGATGTATTACGGAACGAGTAAAGAGACTTGCCGGTAACGAGATTGAACTAGGTATTGGATACCGACGATCGAATCTCGGGCAAGTAACATACCGATGACAAAGGGAACAACGTATGTTGTTATGCGGTCTGACTGATAAAGATCTTCATAGAATATGTAGGAACCAATATGGGCATCCAGGTCCCGCTATTGGTTATTGACCGGAGACATGTCTCGGTCATGTCTACATTGTTCTCGAACCGTAGGGTCCGCACGCTTAAAGTTACGATGACAGTTTCTTTATGAGTTTATGTATTTTGATGTACCGAAGGTTGTTCGGAGTTCCGGATGTGATCACAGACATGACGAGGAGTCTCGAAATGGTCGAGCCATAAAGATTGATATATTGGACGACTATATTCAGACACCGGAATTGTTTCGGGTGATTTCGGAGAAAACCGAAGTGTCGGGGGGGTTACCGGAACCCCCCGGGAGAGTTAATGGGCCACATGGCCTTGGTGGGAAGAGAGAGGGGCGGCCAGGGTGGGCCGCGCGCCCCCTCTCCCTCTGGTCCAAATTGGACTAGGAGGGGGGGCGGTGCCCCCCTTTCCTTCCCCCCTCTCCCCCTTCCTTCCCCCTCCTAGTAGGAGTAGGAAAGGAGGAATCCTACTCCTACTAGGAGGAGGATTCCTCCTCCTTGGCGCGCACCAAGGGGCCGGCCGGCCTCCCCCCCTTGATCCTTTATATACGGGGGCGGGGGGCACCCCATAGACACACAAGTTGATCTTCGTGATCGTTCCTTAGCCGTGTGCGGTGCCCCCCTCCACGATATTACACCTCGGTCATATTGTAGCGGTTCTTAGGCGAAGCCCTGCGACAGTTGAACATCAAGATCGTCACCACGCCGTCGTGCTGACGAAACTCCTCCCCGAAGCTTTGCTGGATCGGAGCCCGGGGTGCGTCATCGAGTTGTACGTGTGTCAAGAACTCGGAGGTGCCGGAGTAACGGTGCTTGGATCGGTTGGACCGGGAAGACGTACGACTACTTCCTCTACGTTGCGTCAACGCTTCCGCTTCGGTCTACGAGGGTACGTAGACAACACTCTCCCCTCTTATTGCTATGCATCACCATGATCTTGCGTGTGCGTAGGAAATTTTTTGAAATTACTATGTTCCCCAACAGTGGCATCCGAGCCTAGGTTTTATGGTTTGATGTTATATGCACGAGTAGAACACAAGTGAGTTGTGGGCGATATAAGTCATACTGCTTACCAGCATGTCATACTTTGGTTCGGCGGTATTGTTGGATGAAGCGGCTCAGACCGACATTACGCGTACGCTTACGCGAGACTGGTTCTACCGCCGTGCTTTGCACACAGGTGGCTAGCGGGTGTCAGTTTCTCCAACTTTAGTTGAACCGAGTGTGGCTACACCCGGTCCTTGCGAAGGTTAAAACAGCACCAACTTGACAAACTATCGTTGTGGTTTTGATGCGTAGGTGAGATTGGTTCTTGCTTAAGCCCATAGCAGCCACGTAAAACTTGCAACAACAAAGTAGAGGACGTCTAACTTGTTTTTGCAGGGCATGATGTGATGTGATATGGTCAAGACATGATGCTAAATTTTATTGTATGAGATGATCATGTTTTGTAACCGAGTTATCGGCAACTGGCAGGAGCCATATGGTTGCCGCTTTATTGTATGCAATGCAATCGCCCTGTAATGCTTTACTTTATCACTAAGCGGTAGCGATAGTCGTAGAAGCATAAGATTGGCGAGACGACAACGATGCTACGATGGAGATCAAGGTGTCGCGCCGGTGACGATGGTGATCACGACGGTGCTTCGAAGATGGAGATCACAAGCACAAGATGATGATGTCCATATCATATCACTTATATTGATTGCATGTGATGTTTATCTTTTATGCATCTTATCTTGCTTTGATTGACGGTAGCATTTTAAGATGATCTCTCACTAATTATCAAGAAGTGTTCTCCCTGAGTATGCACCATTGCCAAAGTTCGTCGTGCCCAGACACCATGTGATGATCAGGTGTGATAAGCTCTACGTCCATCTACAACGGGTGCAAGCCAGTTTTGCACACGCAGAATACTCGGGTTAAACTTGACGAGCCTAGCATATGCAGATATGGCCTCGGAACACGGAGACCGAAAGGTCGAGCGTAAATCATATAGTAGATATGATCAACATAAGATGTTCACCATTGAAAACTAATCCATTTCACGTGATGATCGGTTATGGTTTAGTTGAATTTGGATTGCGTGATCACTTAGAGGATTAGAGGGATGTCTATCTAAGTGGGAGTTCTTAAGTAATATGATTAATTGAACTTAAATTTATCATGAACTTAGTACCTGATAGTATCTTGCTTGTCTATGTTGATTGTAGATAGATGGCCCGTGTTGTTGTTCCGTTGAATTTTAATGCATTCCTTGAGAAAGCAAAGTTGAAAGATGATGGTAGCAACTACGCGGACTGGGTCCGTAACTTGAGGATTATCTTCATTGCTGCACAGAAAAGTTACGTCCTGGAAGCACCGCTGGGTGCCAGGCCTGCTGCTGATGCAACTGACGACGTTAAGAACGTCTGGCAGAGCAAAGCTGATGACTACTCGATAGTTCAATGTGGCATGCTTTACGGCTTAGAACCGGGACTTCAACGACGTTTTGAACGTCATGGAGCATATGAGATGTTCCAGGAGTTGAAGTTAATATTCCAGAAGAATGCCCGGATTGAGAGATATGAAGTCTCCAATAAGTTCTATAGCTGCAAGGTGGAGGAGAATAGTTCTGTCAGTGAGCATATACTCAAGATGTCTGGGTATTGTAATCACTTGATTCAACTGGGAGTTACTCTTCCGGATGATAGCGTCATTGACAGAATTCTCCAATCACTTCCACCAAGCTACAAGAGCTTCGTGATGAACTATAATATGCAAGGGATGGATAAGACAATTCCCGAGCTCTTCGCAATGCTAAAGGCTGCGGAGGTAGAAATCAAGAAGGAGCATCAAGTGTTGATGGTCAACAAGACCACTAGTTTCAAGAAAAAGGGCAAAGGGAACAAGAAGGGGAACTTCAAGAAGAACAGCAAGCAAGTTGCTGCTCAAGAGAAGAAACCCAAGTCTGGACCTAAGCCTGAAACTGAGTGCTTCTACTGCAAGCAGACTGGTCACTGGAAGCGGAACTGCCCCAAGTATTTGGCGGATAAGAAGGATGGCAAGGTGAACAAAGGTATATGTGATATACATGTTATTGATGTGTACCTTACTAGAGCTTGCAGTAGCACCTGGGTATTTGATACTGGTTCTATTGCTAATATTTGCAACTCGAAACAGGGACTACGGATTAAGCGAACACTAGCAAAGGACGAGGTGACGATGCGCGTGGGAAATGGCTCCAAAGTCGATGTGATCGCGGTCGGCACGCTACCTCTACATCTACCTTCGGGATTAGTATTAGACCTAAATAATTGTTATTTGGTGCCAGCGTTGAGCATGAACATTATATCTGGATCTTGTTTGATGCGAGACGGTTATTCATTTAAATCAGAGAATAATGGTTGTTCTATTTATATGAGTAATATCTTTTATGGTCATGCACCCTTGAAGAGTGGTCTATTTTTGATGAATCTCGATAGTAGTGATACACATATTCATAATGTTGAAGCCAAAAGATGCAGAGTTGATAATGATAGTGCAACTTATTTGTGGCACTGCCGTTTAGGTCATATCGGTGTAAAGCGCATGAAGAAACTCCATACTAATGGACTTTTGGAACCACTTGATTATGAATCACTTGGTACTTGCGAACCGTGCCTCATGGGCAAGATGACTAAAACGCCGTTCTCCGGTACTATGGAGAGAGCAACAGATTTGTTGGAAATCATACATACAGATGTATGTGGTCCGATGAATGTTGAGGCTCGTGGCGGATATCGTTATTTTCTCACCTTCACAAATGATTTAAGCAGATATGGGTATATCTACTTAATGAAGCATAAGTCTGAAACATTTGAAAAGTTCAAAGAATTTCAGAGTGAAGTTGAAAATCATCGTAATAAGAAAATAAAGTTTCTATGATCTGATCGTGGAGGAGAATATTTGAGTTACGAGTTTGGTCTACATTTGAAACAATGCGGAATAGTTTCGCAACTCACGCCACCCGGAACACCACAGCATAATGGTGTGTCCGAACGTCGTAATCGTACTTTACTTGATATGGTACGATCTATGATGTCTCTTACAGATTTACCGCTATCATTTTGGGGTTATGCTTTAGAGACGGACACATTCACATTAAATAGGGCACCATCAAAATCTGTTGAGACGACACCTTATGAACTATGGTTTGGCAAGAAACCAAAGTTGTCATTTCTTAAAGTTTGGCGCTGCGATGCTTATGTGAAAAAGCTTCAACCTGATAAGCTCGAACCCAAATCGGAGAAATGTGTCTTCATAGGATACCCAAAGGAGACAGTTGGGTACACCTTCTATCACAGATCCGAAGGCAAGACATTCGTTGCTAAGAATGGATCCTTTCTAGAGAAGGAGTTTCTCTCGAAAGAAGTGAGTGGGAGGAAAGTAGAACTTGATGAGATAACTGTATCTACTCCCTTGTTGGAAAATAGTACATCACAGGAACCAGTTTCTGTGACGTCAAAACCAACTAGTGAGGAAGTTGATGGTGATGATCATAGAACTTTAGATCAAGTTTCTACCGAACCTCGTAGGTCTACCAGAGTAAGATCCGCACCAGAGTGGTACGGTAATCCTATTTTGGAAGTTATGTTACTTGACCATGATGAACCTACGAACTATGAGGAAGCGATGGTGAGCCCAGATTCCGCAAAATGGCTTGAAGCCATGAAATCTGAGATGGGATCCATGCATGAGAACAAAGTATGGACTTTGGTTGACTTGCCCGATGGTCGGCAAGCAATTGAGAATAAATGGATCTTCAAGAAGAAGACTGACGCTGACGGTAATGTTACTGTCTACAAAGCTCGACTTGTTGCAAAAGGTTTTCGACAAGTTCAAGGGATTGACTACGATGAGACCTTCTCACCCGTAGCGATGCTTCAGTCTGTCCGAATCATGTTAGCAATTGCCGCAAATGGATGTAAAAACTGCATTCCTGAATGGGTTTCTGGAGGAAGAGTTGTATATGATGCAACCAGAAGGTTTTATCGATCCAAAGGGAGCTAAAAAAGTGTGCAAGCTCCAGCGATCCATTTATGGACTGGTGCAAGCCTCTCGGAGTTGGAATAAACGCTTTGATAGTGTGATCAAAGCATTTGGGTTTATACAGACTTTTGGAGAAGCCTGTATTTACAAGAAAGTGAGTGGGAGCTCTGTAGCATTTCTAATATTATATGTGGATGACATATTATTGATTGGAAATGATATAGAATTTCTGGATAGCATAAAGGGATACTTGAATAAAAGTTTTTCAATGAAAGACCTCGGTGAAGCTGCTTACATATTGGGCATTAAGATCTATAGAGATAGATCAAAACGCTTAATTGGACTTTCACAAAGCACATACCTTGACAAAGTTTTGAAGAAGTTCAAAATGGAACAAGCAAAGAAAGGGTTCTTGCCTGTATTGCAAGGTGTGAAGTTAAGTAAGACTCAATGCCCGACCACTGCAGAAGATAGTGAGAAAATGAAAGATGTTCCCTATGCTTCAGCCATAGGCTCTATCATGTATGCAATGTTGTGTACCAGACCTGATGTGTGCCTTGCTATAAGTTTAGCAGGGAGGTACCAAAGTAATCCAGGAGTGGATCACTGGACAGCGGTCAAGAACATCCTGAAGTACCTGAAAAGGACTAAGGATATGTTTCTCGTATATGGAGGTGACAAAGAGCTCATCGTAAATGGTTACGTTGATGCAAACTTTGACACTGATCCGGACGATTCTAAATCGCAAACCGGATACGTGTTTACATTAAACGGTGGAGCTGTCAGTTGGTGCAGTTCAGAACAAAGCGTCGTGGCGAGATCTACGTGTGAAGCGGAATACATAGCTACTTCGGAAGCAGCTAATGAAGGAGTCTGGATGAAGGAGTTCATATCCGATCTAGGTGTCATACCTAGTGCATCGGGTAATGAAATGTTTTGTGACAATACTGGAGCGATTGCCTTAGCGAAGGAATCCAGATTTCACAAGAGAACCAAGCACATCAAGAGACGCTTCAATTCCATCCGGGATCTAGTCCAGGTGGGAGACATAGAGATTTGCAAGATACATACGGATCTGAATGTTGCAGACCCGTTGACTAAACCTCTTCCACGAGCAAAACATGATCAGCACCAAGACTCCATGGGTGTTAGAATCATTACTGTGTAATCTAGATTATTGACTCTAATGCAAGTGGGAGACTGAAGGAAATATGCCCTAGAGGCAATAATAAAGTTATTATTTATTTCCTTATATCATGATAAATGTTTATTATTCATGCTAGAATTGTATTAACCGGAAACATAATACATGTGTGAATATATAGACAAACAGAGTGTCACTAGTATGCCTCTACTTGACTGGCTTGTTAATCAAAGATGGTTATGTTTCCTAACCATGGACAAAGAGTTGTTATTTGATTAACAGGATCACATCATTAGTTGAATGATCTGATTGACATGACCCATTCCGTTAGCTTAGCACCCGATCGTTTAGTATGTTGCTATTGCTTTCTTCATGACTTATACATGTTCCTATGAACTATGAGATTATGCAACTCCCGTTTACCGGAGGAACACTTTGTGTGCTACCAAACGTCACAACATAACTGGGTGATTATAAATGTGCTCTACGGGTGTCTCCAAAGGTACTTGTTGGGTTGGCGTATTTCGAGATTAGGATTTGTCACTCCGAATGTCGGAGAGGTATCTCTGGGCCCTCTCGATAATGCACATCACTTAAGCCTTGCAAGCATTGCAACTAATGAGTTAGTTGCGAGATGATGTATTACGGAACGAGTAAAGAGACTTGCCGGTAACGAGATTGAACTAGGTATTGGATACCGACGATCGAATCTCGGGCAAGTAACATACCGATGACAAAGGGAACAACGTATGTTGTTATGCGGTCTGACCGATAAAGATCTTCGTAGAATATGTAGGAACCAATATGGGCATCCAGGTCCCACTATTGGTTATTGACCGGAGACGTGTCTCGGTCATGTCTACATTGTTCTCGAACCGTAGGGTCCGCACGCTTAAAGTTACGATGACAGTTTCTTTATGAGTTTATGTATTTTGATGTACCGAAGGTTGTTCGGAGTTCCAGATGTGATCACGGACATGACGAGGAGTCTCGAAATGGTCGAGACATAAAGATTGATATATTGGACGACTATATTTGGACACCGGAATTGTTCCGGGTGATTTCGGAGAAAACCGGAGTGTCGGGGGGGGGGGGTTACCGGAACCCCCCGGGAGAGTTAATGGGCCACATGGGCCTTGGTGGGAAGAGAGAGGGGCGGCCAGGGTGGGCCGCGCGCCCCCTCTCCCTCTGGTCCGAATTGGACTAGGAGGGGGGGGGCCTTTCCTTCCCCCCTCTCCCCCTTCCTTCCCCCTCCTAGTAGGAGTAGGAAAGGAGGAATCCTACTCCTACTAGGAGGAGGATTCCTCCTCCTTGGCGCGCACCAAGGGGCCGGCCGGCCTCCCCCCTTGCTCCTTTATATACGGGGGCGGGGGGCACCCCATAGACACACAAGTTGATCTTTCTGATCGTTCCTTAGCCGTGTGCGGTGCCCCCCTCCACGATATTACACCTCGCTCATATTGTAGCGGTGCTTAGGCGAAGCCCTGCGACTGTTGAACATCAAGATCATCACCACGCCGTCCTGCTGACGAAACTCCTCCCCGAAGCTTTGCTGGATCGGAGCCCAGGGTGCGTCATCGAGTTGTACGTGTGTCAAGAACTCGGAGGTGCCGGAGTAACGGTGCTTGGATCGGTTGGACCGGGAAGACGTACGACTACTTCCTGTACGTTGCGTCAACGCTTCCGCTTCGGTCTACGAGGGTACGTAGACAACACTCTCCCCTCTCGTTGCTATGCATCACCATGATCTTGCGTGTGCGTAGGAAATTTTTTGAAATTACTACGTTCCCCAATAGTGTGGACATTGGTTGAACATCGAACGAAAACCACAATGTCATTGGAACCAAATGGGTGTTTCAAAATAAGCAAGATGAGGATGGACAAGTTGTACGCAACAAGGCCCGTCTCGTCGCTCAAAGCTACACTCAAGTCAAAGGTATGGACTATGGTGAGACATATGCCCCCGTTGCTAGACTTAAGTCCATACGCATCTTACTTGCGTATGCCAATCACCATGATATCACATTATACCAAATGGACGTTAAAAGTGTTTTTCTAAATGGTGAAATTGAGGAGGAAGTTTATGTTAAACAACCTCCCGGCTTTGTCAATCCTAAGAAACCTAATCATGTCTACAAACTTCACAAAGCTCTTTATGGTCTTAAACAAGCCCCTAGAGCATGGCATAAATGCTTGACCAAGTTCCTTATTGAAAAAGGCTTTGAAATTGGGAAGATCGATTCTACACTTTTTACTAAAAGAGTTAATGGTGAATTATTTGTGTGCCAAATTTATGTGGATGATATCATATTTGGTTCTACTAACCCCCATTTTAGTGAAAAGTTTGGAAGGCTAATGTCGGAGAAGTTTGAGATGTCTATGATGAGTGAACTCAAATTTTTCCTTGGCTTGCAAATCAAGCAAACTAAGGAAGGTACCTTTGTTTCTCAAACAAAGAATACCAAGGATCTTTTCAAGAAGTTTAACATGCAAGAAAGCAAAGGCATGAATACACCCATGCCTACTAGTGGATATCTTGACTTGACTAAGGATGGCAAACCAGTCGACCAAAAGGTTTACCGCTCTATGATTGGTTCATTGTTATATCTATGTGCCTCCCGTCCTGATATTATGCTAAGTGTGTGCATGTGTGCATGATATCAAGCGGCACATAAAGAATGTCATCTTAAGGTTGTGAAAAGGATAGTGAGATACTTAATTCATAACCATCTCCCGGGTCCAAAGTTTCCATTTCCAGGCCTGATAGTCTTCAAGTGAAAAAAGTAGGGCAGAGAAAACTTTGGCATTTGGTATCCTAAGAGATCTTATTTTGATCTTGTTGGCTACTCCGATTCATACTATGCCGGTGACAAGGTTGATAGAATGTCCACTTCGGGTACTTGTCAATTACTTGGCAGATCCCTTGTGTCTTGGTCCTCCAAGAAACAAAACTCGGTATCCTTATCCACCACCAAAGCGGAATACATTGCCATCGGGTCATGTTGTGCTCAATTACTTTGGATGACCCAAACCCTTAAGGATTATTGGATACATGTGAAACATGCTCCATTGCTTTGTGACAATGAAAGTGCTATTAATATTGCTCACAATCCCGTGCAACATTCCCGAACTAAGCATATTGAAGTTCGTCATCATTTCATTTGAGATCATGTTGCTAAAGGAGATATCAATCTTAAGCATGTTCGTACCAATAAGCAATTGGTGGATATATTCACCAAACCGCTCGATGAGAAAGTTTTCTGCCTTTTGAGAGGTGAATTGAACATCATTGATGCCTCAAACTTGGAGTAAAAACTCCATTTGGATACATGCAAGGCATGAGCCTTTTATGACTAAACCTTGATATTTCTCTTATGATGATGATCATATGTCTTGGATCTATACTTGTATCCTTGCATGTTATCTAACCCTTGTAGGTACTTGGATGAGACCAAATCCATGAGATTGCAAGTCACTCACATCTTGAGCAATCTCTACATCACCAAGTTCCTATGATGGGTTGTTGAATACAAGGAAGCATGAACCCACTCAACATATCCTTCGACATTTTCAATATATCAAATTTCATTTGGTATCAAGTTTCATGATTGTCATTTTGGATACACAAGTGCTCTTCCTTGCAAGTCTAACCCATGTAGGAAGATGAACTCAAACTCCAAGTGGTGCTCCCAACTCTTGATGAACTACATCAACCTTGAGCATCCAACACAGGTTCAACTACCTACTGCTTTGTAGTGGCTCTCAAGGATCACACCTACTTGACTCATGCTCCAGAAGTTCCCTTCTTGAAAATTGATGTCAAAGGGGGAGAGATAGACCATCAAAGCTTATCAAATGAGCTCATCTAAGATCTTCTACAGATGCTTGTTGAAAAAATAGGAGAAAAGTCACATGTCTTTAAGAGCGGAAAGACATGTCAATTTGTTTGATCTTGTTGCTCTGATTTTGGCTGATATTTCTTGCTTGCTCTGATTTTCTCTCACCCTACCTTCTCCCATTATCCAATATTAGATTCAGGGGGAGAAAGAGTTTAAGTCTAGGGAAGGAAAATCTTTGAAATTCATTGCATACCTTTAGATCTTTGGGGACATGTCAATATCTAAATGAAGTACTTAGTACTCACTCATTACATGTCATCCCAGTCTTGGTACTTTTGTGGTTTCCTGAAATTGCTTTAATTAGAGTGTTCTTGTGTTATCTAACTCTGTTTTCTCAAGTCCACTCCTTCCAAAGCCATCTCAAGACCACACGGTAAGTATATGCATCACACTCATGTGCATGATGACCTCTTGCTGATGTATATATTGTTTGCAAAAGGGATTCATAAACATGAAGGTACACTTCTTATTCACATCATTTGCTCCGATGCATATAGCCAAGATACATGTAACTGGTTGCTTGCTCTGTCATGCTTATGCATTCACATGTTCTTATATTCTATCTTCACATGATTGCATACATGTAGGGGGAGCTCATGCATGTTACATGTCCTTCCAAAGCTTTACCCATCACTCTGCATATCGTTTATTTAAAGCTTTGATGTGTGTTGTCATCAATTACCAAAAAGGGGGAGATTGAAAGCACAAGTGCTCCCTGGGGTTGGTAATTAATGTCAACATATCTCTTGTTGGACTAAATTTTTTATCTAGTGTATTTTAGACAAGTTCAACAATGGCGTGTCATGGACAAGAGGATGTGGAACCCCTTCAAAATGCTAAGGACACATATTGGAAAAAGCTCAAGACTCTTCATTTCTATTTTAGTGATCCAAGATCACTTGAGTCCATAGGAAAGCCAATACTATTAAAAGGGGATGAGGTGTTTCTTAATGGTCTACTTGCTCAAAGTACTTAGTGATATTGCTCCAAAGCCCTCAACCACTCTCTCAATTCCAAATATGTCCAAAACTCAAAGTCGAACTCGGCCCCACCGAAACATTCTATCAGGCGCCACCGAGTTCATTTGACCTAGCCACAGCCAGAAACCCTAACACATCGGTCACACCGATATGGATCTTGGTCTTACCGAGATGGCCCTGCAAACTCTTTGTTTCCCTTTCGTAACATTTCAGTCTCACCAAAATGAGCGATCGGCCCCACCGAGTTTGCTTGACCAACTCTCTGTTTGTTCTTTGCTAAAATTAGTCACACCAATTTCAAGCAATCGGCTTCACCGAGATGAGGTTTTGCCCTATCCCTAGCACATCGGTACCACCGAGTTGTTCCAGACGGTCCCATCGAGATTCCTAACGTTCAGATTTTGAACTAAATCGGTCTCACCGAGTTCTTCTATTCGGTCTGACCGAGTTGGGTCAAACGTGTGTATCAGTTGGATTTTGTGTGGATGCTATATATACCCCTCCACCCGCTTCTCCATTTGAGAGAGAGAGCCATCAGAATGTGCTTACACTTCCAGCTTACATTTTCTAAGAAAGAACCACCTACTATTGAGATCAAGATATTCCAATCCAACCACAAGAATCTTGATTTCTAGCCTTCTCCAAGTTGCTTTCCACTCAAATCATCTTTCCACCATATCCAAATCTGTGAGAGATAATTGAGTGTTGGGCAGACTATCATTTGAAGCACAAGAGCAAGAAGTTCATCATCAACACACCATCTATTACCTTTTGAAGAGTGGTGTCTCCTAGATTGGTTTGGTGTTGCTTGGGAGCCTCCGACAAGATTGTGGAGTTGAACCAAGAAGTTTGTATGGGCAGGGAGATTGCCTACTTCGTGAAGATCTACCCGAGTGAGGCAAGTCCTTCGTGGGCGATGGCCATGGTGGGATAGACAAGGTTGCTTCTTCATGGACGCTTCGTGGGTGGAGCCCTCCATGGACTCGCGCAGTCGTTACCCTTCGTGGGTTGAAGTCTCCATCAACATGGATGTACGATAGCACCACCTATCGGAACCACGCCAAAAATCTTCGTGTCTTTATTGCGTTTGCACACCCCATCTCTTTACTTTCTTGCAATTAGCATATTTTTCTCTTTCCGCTGCTCATACTCTTGATATGCTTGCTTGAAATGTATTGTGAATGCTTAAACTTGTGCTAAAACTCCACCTCCACTTGAAGAACTTAAAGACTGTCACTTTTACTTGTTGAGGGTCTAATCACCCCCCCCCCCCCCCCTCCTCGATCCTCTCAGAAAGCAGAAGTGTTTTTAAGGGCAATACATGTCTCCTACTAGAAACAAAACCGCAAGTCTACCCTCCACCTACGACTTGGGGGGAGGGATATTTTTTCCCAGTCGCATGCTCACCTTCAACATGCACTTGTGCCCTACCTATTTATTTACCCTAGTTGCAAGTCCACCCATGACACGCAAATGGGGGCCGATGTCCCAAATGCAATTCACCCAACATGTAAATGTCTCCACCTCATTCATTTTCCTTGGTGCAGTTCCGCTCTTAATACGCAACTTGGTCTGGCCCCATTTTTGTCTCAGTTGCAAGTCCACCCGCAACACGCAACTGGGGGGCGACCATTTTTATCCCAATTGCAACTCGACCGTCGACATGCAATTGGGGCCCCCAGTACTTTTTGGTCCGGGTTGCAAATCCACTCTAGACGCCCAATTGGAGCCCAACGCAGTTACTAGTTGTAAGTCCAACTACACCCTGGACATGCAATTGGGGTCCGCCTTTTCCCTAGTTGCAAGGCTAGCCTCGATACGCAAGTGAGACCCGACTAAATTTTGTCTAAATTGTAAGTCCACCCTCGACACGCAGCTAGGCGGCAACCCATTTTTGCCCAATTGCAACTCCATCTTCGATAAGCAACAGGAGGCCCAGGGACACTGCATCCGAGGCTTTTGTCACAGGCCAACACAATTATATGAGCTGAGCCTACCGGGACATGCCTAGGGAAACATAAAATCCAATGAGCCAAGGCTCTTCTAGTGCACAAAAGGTCTTGGCGATGATGTTACCCAAGTCGCATTTATTGTCAAATCCTATTTCGTGCCTGATGCACAAGTGTTAGGCCCATGGGGGTCTTGGGTCTTGCGCATTCCTGGTTTTAGTCAGTTTTCTTCTTTTTTTTTTGCGAGGAGTTTTCTTCTTATTTTCATTTCCTTCTATTTTTCCTTCTCATATACTTGTTCATTTTTTCTTCCTTTTTATGTTTTTTCATATTTTTTGTTTCTTTTCACTTGTTCTTGATTTATGTTTATATTTTTTATTCAATACTTCGAACATTTTCCCACAATATATAAACATATATTCACACGTATATGAACCCTTTTTTTATCTATGATTTTTTTGGTACACGGGTATACAATTTTATCTACATGAATATTTTTTAAATAGGCAATGAAATTTTTCCGAAGTAAAACAAACAAAACAAGGACCTAAGTGGGCTGCATCATGGCTGGCCTTTATAAGGTGTTCAGGTGCTTCCTCGGCAATCCGTCACGGCAAGCGCGGAACAGGAGGACCCGCGTTTGTTTTTCGTTTTATCACTGTTCTACTACTGTTACATTTCTCTCGCTTGCGTGTCTCGAATTCTTGGTTCATTTCGCAGGCTCTAGGCGTTGCTGGCTTGTTGCCTCGGTAGAAAGCGCATCACGTGGCGACCGTGGCGTGCCCCCTCCCATGGCCGAGAGGGAAGAAGGGAAGCAGCCACGCAACGCGATTCGAGCCCGGTTGATCTGGTGGGGCGGGCCAGGGCTCCGATCCAGCCTTGAACTCCACGCCCAAGCAAGGCACCCAATGCCATCCCCTTCCCCGGCACCGTTAAAAACAGAGCTCGCGCTTCTCCCCGCTCCATCAACCGAACCCCACGCCACCACGAGCTGTACATTTCTCATCAGGGTCGCGGTGAGTTCCTTCCTGAGCCGGGATGGCGAAGAGCACATGGGCGCTCATCTGCCACCTCCACGCCATTGCAGGGTACGCACATGCACGACAGAGCTCACGGCTCCTGAATCCTTCCGTTTCCATCGCTTATTTGGCTATAATCTGGTGGATCATGGGCGCTTCTCTTTCCTCTGCAGGCCGAGCCTGACCCTGATATACCCGCTGTGAGTGCCCATTCCTGTCAACCGTCGCACCTTGCGTTGCAGCGGTTAACTGTGGCTAAGCTATGATATGCTCTGTACTGAAACGTTGGTAAGATCTGTGGGTGTGGGTGTGAGCTGTTGGTTTTGATCATCAGGTACGCGTCGATCTGCGCGATGGAGAGCACGTCCAAGCTGGACGACGGCCAGTGGCTGGCCTACTGGATAATCTACTCCTTCATCGCCCTCTTCGAAATGGCAGCCGAGCAAGTCCTCTACTGGTAAAATTCATAGTGGAGTACTATCAAAATTGTCCATGCTCTTTCCTAGTAGAATCCTAGCTGCGAACATTTTGCTCCGCGTGCAGAAAAGATAATTGTGATGATCTTGCAGGATACCGCTGTGGTACGAGGTGAAGCTGCTATTCGTGGCGTGGCTGGTTCTGCCGCAGTTCAGGGGCGCCTCCTTCATCTACGAGAAGTTCGTCAGGGAGCAGATCAGGAAGCACGGGGTGATGCTGCACGAGCACCACGGCCACGGCCATGGTCACGATGCCGGCCACACATCGCACGTCCTCAAGGTAATAATGAAGTTCTTACGCCCTGTTTCTCCCTTAAGTATCTTGCGTTGCTTCGCTTGATGCTTCATTTTGAGTCAATAAAATTCACCCCTCGTCAAAGAAAAAAGCATCACGCGCTGCTTTATTGTTTGCTGAACGTGCAGGCTGAGCATGGCGTGCACTGAGGAGCAAACTGACCAGGAGAATATCTGCCTGTCCGCCGGCGACGAGCCTTAACCAAACCCGCTGATCAGGGATCCCCTTCCGAGCTGGCGTCCTTGTTGATATATGTAGTGAGATGGTGGACGGAACATCGGGTTGGGGTACCATGTACTACCTCTGTTCCTGAATGTAAGAAGAACTGTCAAAACGTCTTACATTTAGAAACAGAGGGCGTGCATGATAATTCGACGATCCCTTGTATATTTATAAGTAACGGAAGGATTTGTGTTCTTTGCGATCAATAAATTTGTATGGTACTGGTTCAGCACATTTGGGATGGCTTATTAATTCATCGATTTCATAGATTTATTCATGAAGTTTACGGGAATTGTTCATGTATTTTATATAACTTGGTCATGGTACTCGCGGGAAAGGTTCTCTAGAAATCACAAAACTACTTTACGTCACACACAAACATATTTTTTAGTACTATCACCTAATGAATTACTCTCATTGTATTTTCAAAAAAAGTATTCGTGACTATAAAATGCGTTCGCGCATTAAAGAACACAATCATGTATTTCAGAACATTCATGAATATAATCAAATGTTCATATTTTCAGAAAATGCGTGTGTGTTTTATAACAAATTTTCTTCTGTACCAAAAGAATTGTTCGTATATGTCACAAAAAAGTGTCCACACAGTTTTTTCAAATATAGGGAAGTACAAAGAAAAGGCAACAATACAAAATTTAGTAAGACAAGGAAATCAAAAAAGGAGATGGGAAAATGAAAATACTATCACGTAATATAATATAAATAAAATTCAAGCAATGAATTAATATTTCTCCTTTTTTTTCTCTATTTTGTTGTTTCCTCTTTTCATTTTTTTTCCTATTCAGTATTGTTTTTTTTTCACGTTTCTTATTTTTGCATAATTTGTTTTTGGAAACACAATGATCATTTTTTATGAATACAATATAAACATTTCTACAAATATACAGTGATCATTCTTTTAATGCGCGGTGAGCAGTTTCTAAATATGCGATGAGCATTTTCCAAATACACGTTTAATACATTTTTAAAAACGCAATAAGAATTTTTCAAATATGAGATGAATATTTTCTATAAAATTGAGGTTAACGTTTTACAAATTTATAACATGCACATTTGCAAGCACAATGAACCTTTTTCAAATACGTAACTTCTGTTCAATACACGATGTACACTCCAAATATGCTACGTATATTTTTAAATATATTATTTTAAAAAAATATAAGATGAACACCTTCTTGATATATGATGAACAATTCCTAAATGTGTGACGAACTTTTTTGAATATTTGATTACCATTCTTAAAATATGTGTTTTCTTTTTCAAATACACGATAAACATTTATATATGTATGATCATGTAAAAATATATTTTGTGATATAATCTTCCCATTTTAAATTGACTAACATTTTTGTACAAAAAAAATCTGAAATAAAATGTTTGCAAAATAAAAATGAAAAATCTTACCGAAACCGGACATGGATCGTCCGAGGCGCGCCACAAGAGCTAACATGCAGTTGGTCCGCCACATAAATGGCTAAGAAAAGTTATTTGCATATTTTCTTAACTATTTAAGCCTATACTCAAATAGGAGGAAGGATTTTTTTTTTAACAGGTAGAATGGTCCGGAAGGACCCAAAGTTACATTATATAGTAATAAACAAAGTAATGGTACAACTCACTCCAGAACCCAACTGAAATAAAAATTACAATTCAATCCAACAATTTTACAAGAAACAGAGGTCGCACCAAGGATGGAGAGGACCAGACGACGCCATTGCTCTCAACGACCGTGTTTATATATATGCAATGTATATACTTCCCTCTTCTGTGTTTATTAGTCTCCTCGTATTTTGGGTTAAATTTTGACCATAGATTCCATTAACAAAATATTAGTTACCTACACCACAAAAATATAAGTAGAGACTATCATAACCACCGACACAAGTACAAAAGGCAGGATGCTAGGATTGTCATCCAAAGACATCATCACCATTAGAACATTCTCTCATATTTCATTTTTGTCCGTCCCCACACCCGCAAAGTAGCACCTACCCATCATGTCCCCAACCTCAAAATTTGAGAGGTTCCACATACACACCAATAAGATTTCAATTAAATGTTTTGGAACATTCCAACAATTATTCATAGACCTTTCACTAAATTCATAGAGGACTTACAAAAATATATAGATCACTCCACTGAATTTCAAAAGTTTTAGTTAAATATTGGAGAATGTTCAAGTAATGGACATACTAGGGTGCGAAAGTGCCCACCTTAACACTTCGGCGCGAAGACATGCATGCATGTGGGGGGGGGGGGGGGGGGGGGGGCAATTACGTGAGTGATATAAATGTAATTTTCAAAACTTAACAAATAATTTATCTGTCAAACAGCCCGTTGATTTATAAAGTTGGCACGACATTAGTATCAAAGTTGCCACAATATTAGTATTGAAGTTACTACGTGATAACTGTCGTATCAACACAATGACAACTTCGATACTAGTATGAGGTGGCAACTTTAGATACAAAAAAAGAGTGTATCAAAATATATCGCAGTGAGTTTTAGTTATGAAGCCCTCGACAAATCGAAGCCAACAGCAAAAATGGATTATGAATTGCCCAAATGTTTTAGTTTGTAAATCATTATTTATCTTGTACTGTTTTTTCAATCCCCATGCGCATGCATGCTTGCAGCTCCTCACGAACACATGATTCTCCGGCAATGGACGACCAAGAGCACGTCGCGTGGTGATGAGCGTGCGAATCAACGCTCCTTATAATTTCCAGAACTATTCAGGCAAAGCTTTGACCCAGCAACTTACTCCCTTTGTTCCAAGATGTAGTGCATATAGATTTTCTGAAAAGTAAAACTCCCAAAGTTTGATCAAGTTTATGAAGAAAAACATTTACATCTGGAATACCAAACATATACCTTATATTCATCATAAGATATAGTTTTATATTTTATATATTTGGTATTCTAGACATAAATAGTTTTCCTTATAAAATTAGTCAAAGTTTGACTTCTCAAAAAACCGATACGCACTACATTATGGAATGGAAAAAGTATTGCTTGTAAAAACGGACTTGTTAAATCTCAGTCAACTGATGTCTAAGTGAATGCGGTAGCCGTCCGATATATGTGCACCAAGATCCGTACAAACCGCTAGTCGGTTACTCTTTGTTACTACTGTCCGATGTGCTTTCTTCGTGTGAACTGGTTGTGTGGCCATGACTTGGGCTTTGGTGGGCTTTTTAGTTTTTTCTATGCCTTCGGACGGGGAGAGTATGGCGTTTGCTGTTACCTAGGTTGTTTTCCTTTTTTTTTTAGTTTGTAGCACGGGTGTTTTCTCTTGCATACAAGTGGTTCTTTTTGTTCAGAAAAGAAATCAAGTCGGTTTTTTCTGCTTGAGAAAAGTTTATTTTGTTGTTGTTGCCTAATTTCTATGTTTATTTTGCTTCCTCTTTTAGTTCTAGTTTTTCTTTATCTTTTAAAAACCATATATCATTGCTTCTTCGATCTTGTTTTCGCTTTTCACTTATTTTTGCTTCCTGTTCATTTTTATTGTTAGTCGCACTATCTTTTCATGTGTTATGTGAGTCGAGAAAATGTCCAATAATTCACTATTTTAGTTTTGTATTGTTTGACTTATATTAGTTTAATGTTTTATATACCAGTCACACATTTTCCAGTGACAAGCTTGCACGGAAAAAATATTTTCATCTTTGAATATGTCCATGAATTAATTGAAGATGCGGAAACCCATGTGAAATCGCAGGAGCCGCACTACATAGGTAACTGGTGTGAGCCCAACTAATTGCCTGGTGCATCATCCATGTTTAATTGCACGCAAACCATCACATCCGCAACTGCAACCGTCTCAACACGAATATAACTAGCGCAAACTCATTTTTTTCATTTTTATTATTTTTGTTTCCCCCTTTCTTTCCTTTTTTCTTCACCACTTTAAAAGCAACATCCTATGTTGAGACCCCTTATAAAGGAATGTTTTCAGCGTAGGGTTCTTGTCACATAAAAAAGTAATGCGACTGTTGCATGTCCAACCCCGACCCAAGACTGCATAGGTTGTGCGGCGGTTGCATGTGCACCCCCGCCCACCAATTGCACATTTTGGGAGGCTGTTGCATGTCCACCCCAACTCCTAACTACACATGTTGTGGCTCAACGTGAACTGCAAGGGGTACAACATGCCTGCAACTAGAGAGGAGGAGGAGGAGGGGGGTGGGGACGGTTATTGTGTGTACTTCTTGTGCGTCGTTGGGGCGTTTTCATTTTTCATTTTTTTTCTTTTTATCTACACCGCCTGAAAGTAACATCCTAAGTCGAGACCCCCCCCCCCCCCCAAGGGGAATGTTCCTCGACCAACAACTTCACACATTGTGCGGTAGTTGTATGCCCACATCTGATCCGCAGATGTTGTGTGGTACTTGCATGTCAAACTCTGACCCGCGATTGCACATGTGCAGCGGTTGCATGTCCACACCTAAAGTTTTTCTTGCGTGCAACTACACGTGGTGCAACCGTGCAACCCTTAGAGCATCTCCAATAGCATGTGTATATTTGGATGTCTATATATTCATATAGACAATGATCTAAAAAGATACCCTCATATACACATCCAGTTTTGCATCAGAACATCTATATACAGGGACCATGATAGGTGGGCCGTTGTTGGGGAAAGGAAGAAATCATGACTATAACTGAGTTTAGACAACGCCTTCACATTGTCCAGACGTGGACATTGTCGAGGTCGATTTAGAGGATGTATATATTTGGACAACCATATAGACAAGCTGTTGGATGCATGTTTTGGGCTCATGTCGTGGAAAACGAGTATAGACATTCATATAGACAAGCTATTGGAGATGCTCTTATGCAACTGTTACAGACACAATGTGTGCACAACTAGGGGCGAGGGGATGCTAAGAATGGATGCGATTCCGTAAGGTGTTTATATATTTTTTCTTTATTTTATAATCAACTGTATTTTTTGGTTACTTGTTTCAAAAAAACTGAGACATTTTTTTTTCCATTTTTGCCCATCTTTGTTTCTCGTCGATGTACCTGATGTACATGACGTGTATTTATCAGTTGTACGACAGTCAATTTCTCTGAATCATAGTCAAATTATAAGCAGCAGACAAGCAAATCAGGCCCAATCCAATCCAATAAAGAAAATACAAACAGAACACAGCACACAGGGCAACTGGGTGAAGTTCTACCCTAAAAAGAAAAAAACTGGGTAAAGTTCTCAAGAAAGAAAACCGGGGACATCATTCTGGTAGGAAGAGAAAAACCGCATTACCTTCAAAAAAAAAGAGAGAGAGATTGCATCAGATGAAAACCGGTGACATGATTCAACCGAGACTTTGATAAGTCTCAGTCGACTGAGCATTAGTCGCTTACCAGAAACAACATCTCTTTTGTATGACATATCATGATATGTCATAAAGCGAAGCATAAACTAGCTACCAAACACACGCGAAAAAAGAAAGAGTACTCGTGACAAACACATGACCGACCCCACGTACGGCAACTAGCAATTCATCATATCAGTGTGACCCGACACAGTTTTGAAGCTTTATTCAGATCGAGAAGACTGACCATGCATAACGCGCGCATGGGCTCACCGGCCGCTACCTCTATGCAGTAGCGATGAGGTTGGAGCTCTGGCTGTCCATGGACTTGAAGGCCTCGAACCTGGGCTCTTTGTCCTCGAACTTGTGGCGCACGTACAGCTTCATGTAGTCCTCGAACACGAACCTGGGGTACGCCCCGCCGGCCGCCTGATCCGCCAGCGCCGGCGCCGGGAAGATGACCGCGTCGCTGGCCGGGTTGTAGAAGGAGGCGATGGACATACGGTTGCCGTCGGTCTGCGCGACCACGCGGTGGAGCACGCTCTTGTACCTGCCGTTGGTGATCACCTCCAGCTGGTCGCCCAGGTTGACGACGATGGAGTGGCGCGTGGGCGGCACGTCCACCCACTCGCCGTCCTTGAGCAGCTGGAGGCCGCCGACGCGGTCGTCATGGAAGAGCAGGATGATGCCGCCGGCGTCGGTGTGGGCGCGGAGGCCCTTGACGAGGTCCGGGCGCGGGCACGGCGGGTAGCTGCTGACCTTGGTGCCGAAGGTGGGGACGCCCTTGGAGCCACGGAACGCCCGCGTGAGGTACCCCTTTTCCAGGCCGAGGTTCTCGCAGAGCAGGTCCAGCAGCCGCTCCGCCAGCCTCTCCAGCTCCGACGCGAACTGCTTCATCACCCGCCTGTACTCGTCGTCGAGGTCGGGTATCTCGGCGATGTTGGCCTCCGGGAGGTGGCGCACGAAGAAGGTGCTCTCCCAGTCCAGGTTCTCCGCGGCCCTCCCACCGTCCTCCAGCGTCTTGCTCGCGAACTCGAGGAACCTCTGCTCGCGCACCCTCTTGTAGTCAGTGGCGGAGCCAGCCAACTCAAGGAGCCGGGGCAAAGCCTGTATACAGTGATGTTGTTCAGAATTTGTCCCTGTAATTAGTGATATTAATCATGGTTTATGTGTACTACTTAGTGAAGAATGGCCGGAGCAGCCCGGGCAGCTGCCCGGAGTCGCCGGGAGGTAGCTCCGCCCCTGCTTGTAGTGCTCCTTGGTCATCTTCTCCACCTCGTCCATCAGCTCCGTCGAGATGCCGTGGTCCAGGACCTGCACACACCACCGAAAAAAAAAGGCAGATAAACATTATGGATAGATCGATAAGGAGATTCATCTCAACATTAAGGATAGATCGATAAGGAGATTCATCTTGGAAGATTATGCCATATTACTACTGTGTATTCACCTGGAAGAAGCCCCAGTTCTCGCATGCATCGTGCAGAAGGTTCATCGCCGCCGGCCGCTCTTCCCCGCGGAGCAGACCCATGTCGATGATGGGGAATGACAATGTCGATGCCATCTTACCCTCTTGATTCGAGACAAGCTGCGTCTCCGGATGTTTCTTCTTGCCTACCGAGCTTCAGAGCTTGCCTGATGCTGTATGAAGGAGCCAGGAGTGCAGTGCCTGGAAGAAGGCCAGCCTCGGGTGCAATTTATAGCCTCGATCGACCGGGCACCCAAAATGCTTCGACTGGAATGGGTCGATCTTCAAGGCTTCCTCCGTTCCAAAATAGATGACTCAACTTTATATTAATTTTAGAGGTAATATCACAAGTGGTGTTTAAACTTGCCACCAATGTTCACTTTAGTGTCTGAAGTTGAAAAATACGTCAAACTGGTTCTAGAACTTGGCACGTGTGTGCAAATACGGTGCTAATCCAATCGACAGTCGTATAATGCATTGACGTGGCACCATATTTTGATGGGCTGCAGTGAGTGCAGCCCATTTCACACATGTTATGAAATTTGTAAAAAGTTTGTAAACTAATATCACAGTAAATAAATTTTGATTACTTGCATGTTATAAATATTATACATACAACTAAAATAACTTATTTAAAAAAGGGTCATGTAATTTTAAAAATATTCACTTATTTACATGTGGATTATATTGAAAACTTTTAGTAAATACAAAACTATTAATTATTTAGTATGCACAGAAATTATACCCCGTGGCTTATATTTAAATTGCAAAAAATTATGGATACAGACATTTTTATTAATATTCACTTGTGATAACTTTTACTCGTAGCATATATTCTTAATTCTATATAACTTAAATATAGTCACATGTATATATTTATAAAAACTTGAAATATTAAATAATAATCAATATTTTTAAATTACATAAAATTCTTATACGAAAAAATTATGAATTAAAAATGTGCATATAATAAGTCAAATGTTCGTATAGTTAAAATAATAATAATTAGTTGTAATTTCGAAAATGTTTGTATTATTATAAATTATACAAACATTTCTTAATCATAAATAATATTTTATTTATATGATTTTCCAAAAATAATATTTAGATGATTTTTAAAATTACTTGAACATTTTGCTAAATAAGTTATTTTTTGATGTATATTAATTATAACACATGAATGTTTGAACGTTATTTTTATTACTATCATTATAATTTACATACTTTTTACAAATACTTAAAAATTTATAAACGCTAACAAGTGCAACATGGCGGCACATACAGGAACACATTTAAACCACACAACCATGTTCTTTTATAATATAGAGTATCATTATCCTTACTTGACAAGAAAACATGAGTAGTGTATTTGTTAGGGTAGGCCTTAGCTAGCTTGCCTTCATAAGTTCGAGTCTTGGCGGTACTGTTTTATCGTTTATTATCCCTTTATTCTGACATGTGAGGGCCATTGTTTATGGAGACGTACATAATGCTAATCAAAATATGGTGTTCTGTCAGCGCATTATAGGTCTACGGGATGGATTAGCATTGTATCTGCACGCTCGTGCCAAGTTCTAGAACCACTACGGCGTATTTTACAAGTTTAGGCACTAAACTGAACATTGGTGGCAAGTTCAAGCACCACTAGTGATATTACCTCTTAATTTTAATACAGTATTAGTTATCGCTGATTTAGTATAAATTCATACTGAAAATGAAACGAAGCTTATTAGATTGGTGGCAGGAAAAAAGTGATAATTAAAACTACAATTGTACTCTACTAGTATTATTAGCAGTCATTATGCTAAATCTTTCGACCAGAATCACGCAATGAATTACAATGGTTATATAGGATTTCAAAGATATTGTTATGCGCTTTAAGTGTAGAATATCTACTCTTAAAGGGAGTTGATAGGCCGGCATCCACACTTCAATTTTGCCTCAAATCCCACCACCTACCCCTTCATGTTAGGTTTTTCACCCTAACACTCAAAACCGAATCGATTCGCCCGACCCTCCTTTCATTTTTTTCATTCTTGCTTTGACAGGTGTTGATTCAATTCAATCACGTAAATAATAGGTAATTAAGAATTTAGTAATAGCATCATATATGTGAGATCACCTTCCTAAAAGATAGACATGAGTTTTTTCTCAATAACCTTCTAAAATAAAATCAGATATTATTTAATAACAAATTGCTACTTCCACACACTACGACACCTACTATTGAATGGCAATGACAACTTTCCAAATACAACAAAAATAACATATATATATATATATATATATATATATATATATATATATATATATATATATATATATATATATATATATATTTACTTACCAAGTCACATATTTCAACTAGTATTAAAACTCAAATCCGTATGTCGTTTGGTACCCCTCCATCGTTCGAACACATCCTCCACTCCCACAGATCCGATTTTTATGCAAATATAAAACCCACCTCCCATCCGTTTTTTCATAAAGAATTAACTTCCTCTTATTGGCGGTTTCCATTTTTCACGTACCAAAGCCTATCAATCAGCACGAGGCCCACCACAAATATGGGTACCGATCCCTCCTCTTTCAGGCTCTTTCCATACCTAGTTAACTTCCACATAATCAGAAGTTTCCTACCCTTGCGCGTCACATTAAAAGTGCCTGACAGGACTGCTCTTCAGTATCGCCACCACATGCCCCAATGTGGCTAGCCGCTGACCGCCCTCGGGAAGGACGCATCCACGGGTGCCGCACAGCATTGTTGTTGCTTTGTCGAGGGGCCGCGCCGCCACATCCACCCTTATTCCCAACCCTTCCTCCTTGGTCAATTTCACCTGCAACATCATGCTAATTGCCATTCAATATTGCTCTATCCCCTCATTGGCTATGTGGCGGTTGAGAACAATAGTGGCTGTTACCTCTGCTTCATTCTAACGCGCCGAGGCTTGGCCTGCTCGACCACTCCAAGCTCAACTACCACAAGGTCTGTGCTACTCAAAATCCTCTCTCTCTCTCTCTCTCTCTCTCTCTCTCTAGCATGGCATGCTAATGAACACAAATGGGACGGATTAAATACTTATGAATATTCGTGACATTGTAATTCGATGCAGAGAGAGCACGATCAGCTCCATAAAATGTTCAGTTTGGGATTATAATTTGGTGAACGCCACCTGTTTGTTATTTTCCCTACAAAAAAATAAACTTCCTCCTTGCTCATGGAAGATGCCCGGATTATTTTAGGTGCATATAGTTAAGACTTAGCTGCATAAAGTCTCTTGAATAGGTAAACTCAAACTTACAAAATCGAATGCAACTGTAGTATTTTTGTTATTTTCTTTTCAAATTTGTAAAACCTCCAAAATCCGACCACAGTGTTGTCGTTCCAACCTGGCCCTCTGCATTCCCTTCGCCTGGAGGTGCATACTGCAATATCGACGCACCCGCTCACTCCACGTAATCATGCATCCGCGGATGGAGCCGATGGATCCTTAAATCACATAGCGGTCAACAGAGAGAGTAAAAGACGGGAGAAAAACTTTCATTGCCGCAAGGCACATGGAAGCATTCCACTCACTCCTTTTGCCCGTGGCAACACACATGTATATATATTGTGCTAGTTAAGATCGACACATTGACGTGGTTAAGCAAAATTCGTTACTCATCAAAGCGCTGCATGAAAATTAAAGCACAGTAGACATTTTAACAACGTCCCAAAAAAGAATGTCCTTTCAAATTACTAGTAAATCCGACAATCTAGACAAAAATATGACTGGATTTTCTTCATCCAACAGCAAAGCCTAGATCGAGTAGAAGAAAAAAATGTGACCGAAATTTTCTCTTGTCTCAAATCGATTTTTGAACGGACAGATCGAACCGGTACGAACCCAAAATGCTGCGAGCGGAATGTACCGGAAGGGGTACGTGTCCACCGCGTCGGGCGTCGGCGATGGAGACGCGGCGCTCCGATGCATGGATCGGGGATGGGTACGCCACACTGGAGCATGTCCTTCCAGCTGGCTAATCTCACTCACCCCGATCGCGATCGGGACCGCGGCATGGCGCCGTCCATCTGCACCGCACATGAACCTCATTCCCATTGCTTGGTTGGATGAGATGAGATGAGATGGGATGGGACGCAGCGCGAACAAATGCATCTTCGGTGTGCCGGAGAAAAATGAGCGACCGGAAATGTGCCTCCAGGAATTCTGTTGGTTGGATTCGATGTGTTGGAGTTGGGCGACTGACTCGACTGCCTGCCTACGTGAAAGCATATAAATCTGGAGTATGTATAAAAAGAAGAAGTTGTTGAGATCAAGTAGCCTACGATGTAGCGTACGTATAAGTGAGAATTTTTCAGTGTAGTGTATGAGCAGCCCGTTGCATACTAGTAGTTGGACAAGCTGCCAATAACAGACAACGGAATCCTAAATCCCAAATCCCAAAATCAAGAGAGGGCATGATCGATATCTTAGTTTTTTTTTTTTTTGAGGTGAGATCGATATCTTAGTTAGTTGTCAGCATATTGTTGCTCTCTCGTTCAAAAAAAAAGAGAGAGCATATTATTGCTCTCCATATATGCATGCACCCGCCAAAACCCATCCATTCCCAGACACTGATGAGCCGGCCAAACTCACGAGAGATACTCTAGCAGCTAGCGTGGCGATGTTTTCTTGAACATGCTATCATGGTGATGTAATTCAGAAAAGTTGGAATGCAGTAGTGGATTACTTTTACTCACATGACATTTACCAGCACGTCTCTTGTCTCCAGGTTCAGTGGTGGACAAATTAACACAAGAGTCCAAATTAGTGTTCTAGATAGATCAACTTCTTGTAGCCTTTTATTAGGTTTCCCTCGACGTTCAAGTTCCACCTTTTGCATAGGCGGCAAAGCTATTGCCGGCAAAAGGTAGGAGGAACAAAGCAGAGAGAAGCATAGCTTGTGCGGTAAGGCATGACGGAACGATGCATTAGGGTGACGGCGAAACCTTGTGGATATGTCGGCAACTTGCTTCGATTTCTTTCTTCGTGCTGGATGCTGATTAGGTGCGAGTTTGAACATTTTGCTCGCCGTCACAATCCAGGGGCAAATCAGTGGCTCGTGATCAGTGTAAAAAAGATAAATGCTGAGAGTTGAGTAGCCGCATTTAGCTACTAGCATAATGCTCCATATAGGCATTGCCCCTGCTTTACCATATATTCTACTTTCAGTGGGCTTTCTGTTGTACTCAAAAGCTTACAGTTTTCTGGTAATGGTAGTTGCCACGTAGTCAAAAAAAAATTGTGGGTTCCACGTAGTCATTTATAATTTAATGGACTGTGGTAGCTATTTATGAACAGACAAGCAGACCGTAGTTAACCTTGCCGAGGCTCAATACAGTTTCAAACCTATGAAACCAACAAAAACTACTGGTACTGTCATGGCAAATGTTGCAGCGTTCAAGGGGATGTAGACAGTCGAGCAACTTGATTTTCATGGAAATGTTTTCTTCTGAAGATGCCTAAAACTTTCTTATCTGCAAATCATGATTCTGCTACTTTCTGGAGAAGCTGGACGCACCTTCCAACTAGGCGATTGCACAGCTAATTCTGCTTCTGGAACCGTCAGACTGAGGATTTTGGCGGTGTCCGCACCTGCAACCCACATGCCTATGGGACTGGCACTAGCCCTTGTGGTGCGACATCAGTGCTGGATCGGGTCTGATCCTATGTCTAACTCTAACCTAGCTAGGCATAGCATTGCGCAAAGCAAATTTATTCAGCGCATTTAAAAGGAGTAAAGTATGACTAGGACGCAAGAAAAAGGAGGCACCGATCGAAGCAAACTTGGGAGCAGCTTGCCACTTGGTAAACGCGGAGAAAGCTTCGATGTAGCTTTCTGGCCTGTGCTCTTGAAAGCTACACTGAGCTGAGCTCTTATCGGCAATCGGCATGGCCGTGTAGACGTGTCACGTGTGCACTGAAAGGAAGTTCCTTGAACCAGGACTGTAGTAGGTATGAATTCTGAACTTAACTCCACCGACGCTGAAGCTGACACTGCGCTCACGGCCTCACAAAGCAGATAGTGTGAAACTGCTTCAGGAAGACCGGGCATGTTAGCGCTGGCGAGGACCATGAACAGTGCACGAACCGAAGACGACTCCCGTATTTTGGGAATCCAAGGCGTCCGATGAGCTGCGCTGATGGCGAGTGTAACATGCCAGGTCCATTGCACCAGTTGAGCTGATGATGACTGGTGATCAGGTCGAACTTGTCCCGGTCTGAGTGTCCTGGAGCACCTACTACTGATTGACAGCCGGTTCGCTGATCATAAGCTAGTAGTGCAGTCTACAGTGCGATTCAAACGGACGTGGCTCGCACCTAGCCACGTTTAAGGGCATCTCCAACACCGACTCTAAAACTGCCCGCCGTTGAGACTATGCGGTCTGAACGAGTTTTGTCATTCAATATGGTTTGTATCGGTCCGCAGGACAGTCCAAACTTATTTCCCCGTAAACCAAAGATAGAGTGTGAAGGCTTTGCGAGCGCCCGGACCGACCGCTTCCATGTTCGCGTGTGATCACCCTGACCCAACCAAAAAACCCATCTGCCTCTCCCGTGTTTTTCATCCAACAACCGCGTCGCTTGCCCGCGCCACATTCATGCCTGTTCAAAGTATGCAGCGGCCGACATTGATGCCGAGCGATGCCGAGCCACGCGATCGGAGTGCTGACGGACGCGACCTCTCGGGCGTCGCCGCTTCAATGCGGACGTCGTGTCCCAAAAACTAACTCTGGCCACTACACCACATTGAAGCGGGTTGACCGGCCCTTCTCATGGCCTGCCCGTGGCTATTTAAGCGTTGTACCGGCGATGCACATCCTTACTCCGTTCTCTCCTCCTCCTCACCGAGCACCTCCAACTACAACAGCGATGCCGAAGTCGTGGTTCTCCGCGCCGGCACACGGAGGTGGTGGCGGTGGCAGTTCATCGACAAGCGGATCTTGGTGCCGCCGCCCTCGCTCTTCAGGCCCCTCGGCATCGACGGCGGCCGGCTCCTCCGGCAAGGAGGAGATCGTCATCTCCTCAAATGATGAGGAGGACCAGAAGCTGTAGCAGCAGTCGGAGCAACCGAGGTGGCTCGACGGACGAAGAGTTCTTCCGTCAGATGCAAATCATGACGGAGCGCTCGGTCCGTCAGATGTGTCCGGCTCCACCGTCGACGGCACGGGTCAAGGAGGAGTCACCGTCCCCGGTGCGCTACCATGTCAAGCGGGAGCCGACGTCCCCACTCTGGCGGGTGAAGTAGGAACCCGCCTTTGCCTGTGCAACCGTTGCGGCATCCAGATTGGACGCCGCGTCAAGGATGAGCCGACCTCGCCCCGCAACCGCAACATGCAGATCAGACTCTGCGTCAGAGACGAGCCCGCGTCGCCACCGATGCTTAGCCAGTACGTCCGCATTGACGCCCCCCACCCCCGCCGCAACCGCCACACTGTCAAGATCGGCGAGTAGTGGTCACTTAGAGCATCTACAACTGGCATTGCAAATCCGGCCCCTCAAACGTCTGTGGGCACTGACCGGGCACGCATCAAATTAGCCACTTTGCATCCGCCTCTCTCATATTTCATCCCCTAAATCCATACAAAAATGCAAAAGTAATCCTGCATACTACATCTACGTACTACCCTAGCTACTCTTCGTCGTCGGTGATGTCCACGACGATGGTGCCGGGCACCAGCTGGACAGGCGGGTAGGAGGGTTCCGGCTCATCCTCCTCCTGCTCAACCTCATCCATGTAGGCGAACATCTCCGCCTCGTCCGCGGCCTCTTGCGCCTCCATCTCCTGCCGGCAACGGCGTCTTGCCTCCGCAGCTGACTCCGACCGGAGGGAATCGAGGATGGCCTGCTGCTCCGCTTGCAGATCCCAGTCGCCAGTGTCCCCCGCCTCCTCCTCCTCCTCCTCCAACTTCTCCCCCGGACCCATTGCATCCGGAGGTAGCCCCGCGGCGATCCGAGCTTCGCGCCTTGCCCAGACTAGCTCAAGGAGCTCGAGCCGGCGCTCCGGCATCAGAAAGGGCTCGCTCATCACCCGACGGCGTGGGGGCATGGCTACTAGGTGGACGGGTGGAGTGTAAAGTGGCGGCGGCGGCGGATAGGAGGAGGAAAATGTGGATGGATGGTAGGGTTTCGGTGCCTCCGGTCGACTTAAATAGCCAGGCAATGCACTACGCGGCCCGCCAGAGCTGCGCCACACGGCGCCACCAGTCCGACGGAGGAGACGAGCTTCAGACTGCTGTGTTTGAGGGCATTTCCGGCCGGGACCATTTCGTCAGTCCATGTGGCGGGCGTGCCTGGGCGCCCCCATATCCGCCCCATATTTGGGCTGGTATGGGGGGTGCCAGTCAGCTCGGGCGTTTGAGGGCCGTCTGGGTTAAAAAATCGTGACCGGGCGGCCTGCCCAGGCGTTTGAGACGGGTTTGAGGGGTCCGGTTGTAGATGCTCTTAGCGACTGCCCCGCCAATGTCAGCATTGGCCGCGGCAGCCCTCCACACCGCGAGCGGTAAGCACCCTCCGGACAAGGTGTTGGGGAATGTAGTAATTTCAAAAAAATTCCTACGCACACGCAAGATCATGGTGATGGCATAGCAACAAGAGGGGAGAGTATTGTCCACGTACCCTTGTAGACCATAAGCGGAAGCGTTATGACAACGCGGTTGATGTAGTCGTACGTCTTCACGATCCGACCGATCCAAGTACCGAACGTACGGCACCTCCGAGTTCAGCACACGTTCAGCTCGATGACGATCCCCGGACTCCGATCCAGCAAAGCGTCGGGGATGAGTTCCGTCAGCACGATGGCGTGGTGACGATGATGATGTTCTACCGGCGCAGGGCTTCGCCTAAACTCTGTGACGATATGACCGAGGTGGAATATGGTGGAGGGGGACACCGCACACGGCTAAGGAACGATCCGTAGATCAACTTGTCTGTCCTAGGGTGCCCCCCTGCCCCCGTATATAAAGGAGCAAGGGGGGAGGCCGGCCGGCCCTAGGGGGCGCGCCAAGGAGGGGGGAGTCCTCCTCCTAGTGGGAGTAGGACTCCCCATTCCTAGTCCCACTAGGAAGGAGGAAGGGGGAAGGAAAGAGAGGGAGAGGGAGAGGGAAAGGGGGGCCGCGCCCCCTCCCCTAGTCCAATTCGGACTCCTCATGGGGGGGGGGGGGGGGGGGCGCCACCTCCTGGGCTGCTGCCCTCTCTCTCCCCTCAGGCCCACTAAGGCCCAATACTTCCCCGGGGGGTTCCGGTAACCCCTCCGGCACTCTGGTTTTCTCCGAAATCACCCGGAACACTTCCGGTGTCCGAATATAGTCGTCCAATATATCGATCTTTATATCTCGTCCATTTCGAGATTCCTCGTCATGTCCCAGATCTCATCTGGGACTCCGAACTCCTTCGGTACATCAAAACTCATAAACTCATAATAAAACTGTCATCGAAACCTTAAGCGTGCGGACCCTACGGGTTCGAGAACTATGTAGACATGACCGAAACACGTTTCCGGTCAATAACCAATAGCGGGACCTGGATGCCCATATTGGCTCCCACATATTCTACGAAGATCTTTATCGGTCAAACCGCATAACAACATACGTTGTTACCTTTGTCATCGGTATGTTACTTGCCCGAGATTCGATTGTCGGTATCTCAATACCTAGTTCAATCTCGTTACCGGCAAGTCTCTTTACTCATTACGTAATGCATCATCACGCAACTAACTCATTAGTCACATTGCTTGCAAGGCTTATGGTGATATGCATTACCGAGAGGGCCCAGAGATACCTCTCCGACAATAGGAGTGACAAAACCTAATCTCGAAATACGTCAACGCAACATGTACCTTTGGAGACACCTGTAGTACTCCTTTATAATCACCCAGTTACGTTGTGACATTTGGTAGCACCCAAAGTGTTCCTCCGGTAAACGGGAGTTGCATAATCTCATAGTTACAGGAACATGTATAAGTCATGAAGAAAGCAATAGCAACATATTAAACGATCAAGTGCTAGGCTAACGGAATGGGTCATGTCAATCACATCATTCTCCTAATGATGTGATCTCGTTAATCAAATGACAACTCATGTCTATGGTTAGGAAACTTAACCATCTTTGATTAACGAGCTAGTCAAGTAGAGGCATACTAGTGACACTATGTTTGTCTATGTATTCACACATGTATTTTGTTTCCGGTTAATACAATTCTAGCATGAATAATAAACATTTATCATGAAATAAGGAAATAAATAATAACTTTATTATTGCCTCTAGGGCATATTTCCTTCAGTCTTCCACTTGCACTAGAGTCAATAATCTAGTTCACATCGCCATGTGATTTAACATCAATATTCATATCTGTATATGATTAACACCCATAGTTCACATTGTCATGTGACCAACACCCAAAGGGTTTACTAGAGTCAATAATCTAGTTCACATTGCTATGTGTAACACCCAAAGAGTACTAATGTGTGATCATGTTTTGCTCGTGAGAGAAGCTTAGTCAACGGGTCTGTCATATTCAAAGCCGTATGTATTTTTGCAAATATTCTATGTCTACAATGCTCTGCACGGAGCTACTCTAGCTAATTGCTCCCACTTTCAATATGTATCCAGATTGAGACTTAGAGTCATCTGGATCGGTGTAAAAGCTTGCACCGATGTAACTCTTTACGATGGGTTCTTTTATCACCTCCATAATCGAGAAATATTTCCTTAGTCCTCACTAAGGATATTCTTGACCAATGTCCAGTGATCTACTCCTAGATCACTATTGTACTCCCTTGCCAAATTCAGAGCAAGGTATACAATAGGTCTGGTACATAGCATATCATACTTTATAGAACCTATGACTGAGGCATAGGGAATGACTTTCATTCTCTTTTCTATTTTCTGCCGTGGTCGGGATTTGAGTCTTACTCAATTTCACTCCTTTGCAACGCAGGCAAGAACTCTTTCTTTGACTGTTCCATTTTGAACTACTTCAAAATCTTGACAAGGTATGTATTTATTGAAAAACTAATCAAGCATCTTGATCTATCTCAATAGATTTTGATGCTCAATATGTATGTAGCTTTACTGAGGTCTTTTAAAAGAACTCCTTTCAAATACTCCTTTATGCTTTCCAGAAAAATTCTATATCATTTCTGATCAACTCACATATATTTATCAGAAAGGCGGTAGTGCTCCCACTCACTTTACTGTAAATACAGGCTTCACCGCAAGTATGTATAAAACTATATGCTTTGATCAACTTATCAAAGCGTATATTCCAACTCTGAGATGCTTGCACCAGTCCATAGATGGATCGCTGGAGTTTGCACATTTTGTTAGCACCTTTAGGATTAACAAAACCTCCTGGTTGTATCATATACAACTCTTCTTTAATAAATCCATTAAGGAATGTAGTTTTGACATCCATTTGCCAAATTTCATAAAATGTGGCAATTGCTAACATGATTCGGACAGACTTTTAAGAATCGATACGAGTGAGAAAATCTCATTGTATTCAACACCTTGAACTTTGTCAAAAACCTTTTTCGACAAGTCTAGCTTTGTAGATAGTAACACTACTATCAGCGTCCGTCTTCCTCTTGAAGATCCATTTATTTTCTATGGCTTGCCGATCATCGGGCAAGTCCACCAAAGTCCATACTTTGTTCTCATACATGGATCCCATCTCAGATTTCATGGCCTCTAGCCATTTTGCGGAATTTGGGCTCATCATCGCTTCCTCATAGTTCGTAGGTTCATCATGGTCAAGTAACATGACTTCCAGAATAGGATTACCGTACCACTCTGGTGCGGATCTTACTCTGGTAGACCTACGAGGTTCAGTAGAAACTTGATCTGAAGTTTCATGATCAATATCATTAGCTTCCTCACTAATTGGTGTAGTTGTCACAGGAACCGGTTCTTGTGATGAACTACTTTCCAATAAGGGAGCATGTACAGTTACCTCATCAAGTTCTACTTTCCTCCCACTCACTTCTTTCGAGAGAAACTCCTTCTCTAGAAAGGATCCGAATTTAGCAACGAAAATCTTGCCCTCAGATCTGTGATAGAAGGTGTACCCAATAGTCTCTTTTGGGTATCCTATGAAGACACATTTCTCCGATTTAGGTTCGAGCTTATCTGGTTGAAGTTTTTTCACACAAGCATCGCAGCCCCAAACTTTAAGAAACGACAACTTGGGTTTCTTGCTAAACCACAGTTCATATGCTGTCGTCTCAACGGATTTAGGTGGTGCCCTTTTAATGTGAATGCAGCTGTCTCTAATGCATAACCCCAAAACAATATTGGTAAATCAGTAAGAGACATCATAGATCGCACCATATCCAATAAAGTGCGGTTACGACGTTCGGACACACCATAATGTTGTGGTGTTCCAGGTGGCGTGAGCTGTGAAACTATTCCACATTGTTTTAATTGAAGACCAAACTCGTAACTCAAATATTCGTCTCCGCGATCAGATCGCAGAAACTTTATTTTCTTGTTACGATGATTTTTCCACTTCACTCTGAAATTCTTTGAACCTTTCAACTATTTCAGACTTATGTTTCATCAAGTAGATATACCCATATCTGCTCAAATCATCTTGTGAAGGTCAAAAAATAACGATACTTGCCATGAGCCTTCATACTCATTGGTCTGCATACATCAGTATGTATTATTTCCAACAAGTCAGTAGCTCGTTCCATTGTTCCGAAGAACGGAGCTTTAGTCATCTTGCCCAAAAGGCACGGTTCGCAAGCATCAAATGATTCATAACCAAGTGATTCCGAAAATCCATCTTATGGAGTTTCTTCATGCCCTTTACACCAATATGACCCAAACGGCAGTGCCACAAATAAGTTGCACTATCATTATTAACTTTGCATCTTTTGGCATCAATATTATGAATATGTGTATCACTACGATCGAGATCCAACAAACTATTTTCATTGGGTGTATGACCATTGAAGGTTTTATTCATGTAAACAAAACAACAATTATTCTCTGATTTTAAATGAATAACCGTATTGCAATAAACATGATCAAATCATATTCATGCTCAACGCAAATGCCAAATAACATTTATTTAGGTTTAACACTAATCCCAAAAGTATAGGGAGTGTGCGATGATGATCATATCAATCTTGGAACTACTTCCAACACTCATCGTCACTTCCCCTTCAACTAGTCTCTGTTTATTCTGTAACTCCTGTTTCGAGTTACTAATTTTAGCAACCGAACAAGTATCAAATACTCAGGGGCTACTATAAACACTAGTAAGGCACACATCAATAATTTGTATATCAAATATACCCTTGTTCACTTTGCCATCCTTCTTATCCACCAAATATTCAGGGCATTTCCGCTTCCAGTGACCATTTCCTTTGCAGTGTAAACACTCAGTTTCAGGCTTTGGTCCAGCTTTGGTCATCTTCATGGGAGTGACAACTTGTTTGCCATTCTACTTGAAGTTTCCCTTTCTTTCCCTTTGCCTTTTTCTTGAAACTAGTGGTCTTGTCAATCATCAACACTTGATGCTCTTTCTTGATTTCTACCTTCATCGATTTCAACATCACGAAGAGCTCGGGAATCGTTTTCGTCATCCCTTGCATACTATAGTTCATCAAGAAGTTCTAGTAACTTAGTGATGGTGACTAGAGAATTCTGTCAATCACTATCTTATCTGGAAGATTAACTCCCACTTGATTCAAGCGATTGAAGTACCCAGACAATTTGAGCACATGCTCACTAGTTGAGCGATTCTCCTCCATCTTTTAGCTAAAGAACTTGTTGGAGACTTCATATCTCTCAACTCGGGTATTTGCTTGAAATATTAACTTCAATTCCTGGAACATCTCATATGGTCCATGACGTTCAAAACATCTTTGAAGTCCCGATTCTAAGCCGTTAAGCATGGTGCACTAAACTATCAAGTAGTCATCATATTGAGCTAGCCAAACGTTCATAACGTCTGCATCTGCTCCTGCAATAGGTTTGTCACCTAGCGGTGCATCAAGGACATAATTCTTCTGTGCAACAATGAGGATAAACCTCAGATCATGGATCCAATCCGCATCATTGCTACTAACATCTTTCAACACAGTTTTCTCTAGGAACATATCAAAATAAACATATGAAAGCAACAACGTGAGCTATTGATCTATAACATAATTTGCAAAATACTACCAGGACTAAGTCCATGATAAATTAAAGTTCAATTAATCATATTACTTAAGAACTCCCACTTAGACAGACATCTCTCTAGTCATCTAAGTGATCACGTGATCCAAATCAACTAAACCATGTCCGATCATCACGTGAGATGGAGTAGTTTCAATGGTGAACATCACTATGTTGATCATATCTACTATATGATTCACGTTCGACCTTTCGGTCTCCATGTTCCGAGGCCATATCTGTTATATGCTAGGCTCGTCAAGTTTAACCTGAGTATTCCGCGTGTGCAACTGTTTTGCACCCGTTGTATTTGAAGGTAGAGCCTATCACACCCGATCATCACGTGGTGTCTCAGCATGAAGAACTTTCGCAACGGTGCATACTCAGGGAGAACACTTATGGATAATTTTTAGTGAGAGATCATCTTAAAATGCTACCGTCAATCAAAGCAAGATAAGATGCATAAAGGATAAACATCACATGCAATCAATATAAGTGATATGATATGGCCATCATCATCTTGTGCTTGTGATCTCCATCTCCGAAGCACCGACGTGATCACCATCGTCACCGGCGTGATACCTTGATCTCCATCGTAGCATCGTTGTCGTTATGCCATCTATTGCTTCTACGACTATCGCTACCGCTTAGTGATAAAGTAAAGCAATTACAGGGCATTTGCATTTCTTACAATAAAGCGACAACCATATGGCTCCTGCCAGTTGCCGATAACTTTGGTTACAAAACATGATCATCTCATACAATAAAATATAGCATCACGTCTTGACCATATCACATCACAACATGCCCTGCAAAAACAAGTTAGACGTCCTCTACTTTGTTGTTGCAAATTTTACGTGGCTGCTACGGGCTGAGCAAGAACCGTTCTTACCTACGCATCAAAACCACAGCGATAGTTTGTCAAGTTAGTGATGTTTTAACCTTCACAAGGACCGGGCGTAGCCACACTCGGTTCAACTAAAGTTGGAGAAACAGACACCCGCTAGTCACTTGTGTGCAAAGCACGGCGGTAAAACCAGTCTCGCGTAATCGTACGCGTAATGTCGGTCCGGGCCGCTTCATCCAACAATACCGCTGAACCAAAATATGACATGCTGGTAAGCAGTATGACTTGTATCGCCCACAACTCACTTGTGTTCTACTCGTGCATATAACATCAACGCATAAAACCTGGCTCGGATGCCACTGTTGGGGAACATAGTAATTTCAAAAAAATTCCTACGCACACGCAAGATCATGGTGATGGCATAGCAATGAGAGGGGAGAGTATTGTCCATGTACCCTTGTAGACCGTAAGCGGAAGCGTTATGACAACGCGGTTGATGTAGTCGTATGTCTTCACGATCCGACCGATCCAAGTATCGAACGTACGGCACCTCCGAGTTCAGCACACGTTCAGCTCGATGACGATCCCCGGACTCCGATCCAGCAAGGCGTCGGGGATGAGTTCCGTCATCATGACGGTGTGGTGACGATGATGATGTTCTACTGGCACAGGGCTTCGCATAAACTCTGCAACGATATGACCGAGGTGGAATATGGTGGAGGGGGGCACCGCACACGGCTAAGGAACGATCCGTAGATCAACTTGTGTGTCCTAGGGTGCCCCCCTGCCCCCGTATATAAAGGAGAAAGGGGGGGAGGCCGGCCGGCCCTAGGGGGCGCGCCAAGGAGGGGGTAGTCCTCCTAGTGGGAGTAGGACTCCCCTTTCCTAGTCTCACTAGGAAGGAGGAAGGGGGAAGGAAAGAGAGGGAGAGGGAGAGGGAAAGGGGGGCCGCGCCCCCTCCCCTAGTCCAATTCGGACTCCTCATGGGGGGGGCGCGCCACCTCCTGGGCTGCTGCCCTCTCTCTCCCCTCAGGCCCACTAAGGCCCAATACTTCCCCGGGGGGTTCCGGTAACCCCTCCGGCACTCCGGTTTTCTCCGAAATCACCCGGAACACTTCCGATGTCCGAATATAGTCGTCCAATATATCAATCTTTATGTCTCGTCCATTTCGAGACTCCTCGTCATGTCCCCGATCTCATCCGGGACTCCGAACTCCTTCGGTACATCAAAACTCATAAACTCATAATAAAACTGTCATCGAAACCTTAAGCGTGCGGACCCTACGGGTTCAAGAACTATGTAGACATGACCGAAACACGTTTCCGGTCAATAACCAATAGCAGGACCTGGATGCCCATATTGTCTCCCACATATTCTACGAAGATCTTTATCGGTCAAACCGCATAACAACATACGTTGTTCCCTTTGTCATCGGTATGTTACTTGCCCGAGATTCGATCGTCGGTATCTCAATACCTAGTTCAATCTCGTTACCGGCAAGTCTCTTTACTCGTTACGTAATGCATCATCCCGCAACTAACTCATTAGTCACATTGCTTGCAAGGCTTATAGTGATGTGTATTACCGAGAGGGCCCAGAGATACCTCTCCGATAATCGGAGTGACAAAACCTAATCTCGAAATACGTCAACCCAACATGTACCTTTGGAGACACCTGTAGTACTCCTTTATAATCACCCAGTTACATTGTGACGTTTGGTAGCACCCAAAGTGTTCCTCCGGTAAACGGGAGTTGCATAATCTCATAGTTACAGGAACATGTATAAGTCATGAAGAAAGCAATAGCAACATACTAAACGATCAAGTGCTAGGCTAACGGAATGGGTCATGTCAATCACATCATTCTCCTAATGATGTGATCCCGTTAATCAAATGACAACTCATGTCTATGGTTAGGAAACTTAACCATCTTTGATTAACGAGCTAGTCAAGTAGAGGCATACTAGTGACACTATGTTTGTCTATGTATTCACACATGTATTTTGTTTCCGGTTAATACAATTCTAGCATGAATAATAAACATTTACCATGAAATAAGGAAATAAATAATAACTTTATTATTGCCTCTAGGGCATATTTCCTTCACAAGGCTGCCGCCGCCCTTTGGCGTCCTTCCGCCGCTGGAAGGACCACGATGACGACGACGACACGGACGACGATGTTGGTGCGGTGGGGCAGGGTGGGCACGCTGGTATAGGGTGTAGTTTTTTCTCTAGTTGTTAGTTAAACCTTTTATGTACATCATGTCCAAACTTTTATAAAAGCTTTCAAGTTTGCATGAATTTTGTCCCATCTGTTGAAACCCTGTTTGAATTGCACGCGGATCGCGTTGGATGACCGACTCCCGCAAACGGATGCAGGAGCAAATTTGGGGTGAGCGTTTGGAGGTGCCCTAACTTGCCCTCCTGAGTTGTACATCCGGCATTCATCCGTGTGCATCTATATCTATACCTCTATACCAATATAAAAAGACCCAGATGGGCAGACCCAACTATTCTCAGCCATCAAAGTATGTCAATCCAACGACCTAGACTGCTTCAATGTTGAGCGCTCAACACGTTTAGCGTGCAGTTAATTTCATGCCAAATATAGTATTAATCACATAATAACAGGCAAATAATATTCTACTTATGAGAAATCTAACCACCAGTCGACTGGTGGTTTGCGTCAGGCGCGTACGAAGCGACAACCGTTCGATCCGCATCCAACGCCCCCCGTCGTCCCTGTTGTGCGCAGCGCGGGTGGCGCTAGCCGTTATGTGTACTCTCCGTCGCTGACATGTGGGTCCCCCCGAAACCGCCCGTCTCGCCCAATGCGCACGATCCCCACTTGCCCCCTCTCCCTCTTTGCCTGCATTACTTCTTCCTCCTCTGCTACTAAGGTTTCCATTCGAATCTCCTCTCGCTCTCCCTCCCCCTCGTCCACGATGGTTCTTGGTGGTGGCTCGTTCCGGTTCGCGGCAGACGGCGTCTGAATCTGCGGTGAGGAACGCATTCCCCACCCCTTTTTCCTTCCTGTTTTTCTCTGCCGCCGGTCCGCCATTGATTTAGGCTGCACGGAGCCTTCGAATCCGGTGTTTTGTTGTTCCCATTAGGTTAGATTAAGGCCGGCTTCTAGTTTCTGAGTCGGCGTTGAGCAGCGCATCCTCCCTTCCCCCACCCACCCACCCGCCCCGCTCTGTATTTCCTGTCGCTCCGCCTTCATGCTTCGCCATTGATTTTTGGTGCTTGGACCCTTCGATTCTGGCCATTGTTGTTGCTATTAGGTTAGATTAGGTCGCCTTCTAATTCCAGTTGAATATGGTTCGGACATCTGGTTTAATTTGTGGTAAGAGTGGGTGTGGATAGGTCTTAGTGGTGGTAAGTGTGGTCGGTTCTAATAAGGATTTTGGTCTGGTGTTAGTGTTGTAGATGTGGATGTTTAGGACATCCAATAGTGTTTGGTGTTTATGGATTTCAAGTTGTGCATCAGTGGCTGAGGATTTGAAAAGTAACCCTAAGTTTTTTCACATAATGTTGTTTTATGTTGGTTTTGTTTGATGCAGTGTGTCTATTGATTAGGCTTTGTGGTGCTCCAATTAGCATGTTTCCAATGCTTGATTTGCTTGTGATGTCTTGTTCTGTTCAATTATCATGATGTTTATATTGAACTTGCCAATGACATTGCACTCAAATTACCAGATGCTGAAACTCTGTTATTTATCGATGTTGTCTTGTTATGGTTAAATTATCATGATGATGGTATTACACTTACCACTGTCATCTTACTGTAGTTACTAGTAGTTTTTCTAGACTAACTACATGCAGCACAATGCTCATTTCTCATTCATTTGTCTGGTTGGTTTATTAATGAACATGTGTGAATGCTATTTCTTATCATTGGAATTTGGTTGTAACTTAGCAATTGCATTGTGCCTCATTATCAGTCACACATGCTTTTATATACCTGTGCCATCTGTTTTTACTTTTTTAGCAGGTGCGATAAACCAAGTGCAGTTTGCTTGTTTCCTTTTATCAGCTGTATTATTGCTTTGTCAAACACCAGTTTTATAAATGTTGCAGTTAATTGTGATATCGGTTTTTCAAAGTCATCTAATGGTTTCATTCGCTTTCCTTTTTTTCCTACGTGTCAGGGAGACAATGCCGAGGAAGTGCAAAGGAGGTGGTGATGGAATCGATGAGGTTCCTTCGAAAAAGGAGAAACGCCCTCCTTCGTGGAACAGAGCCTCACCCAGTTCGCTTCTTCTAGCATGCAAGGACATGAATGATGACAGGAAGGGTGCGATTGATGATATGGATTTAACTAGCCTTCGGAATATCCAATGTGACCATCTATTCAACAATCTCAGTGTGTGGCTTGCTGATCTCTATGATCCCAATTCGCGTGAGGTGGTCGTACCAGGCCGAGGCAGGCTTTCGGTCAATGAGGAATACATGCATCGTGTTATGGGCGTGCCGTGTTGAGGGAATGATGTCCCTTACAACCTCCCTTCTGAAGCTGATATTGAGTTAGGGCTTGAGTTGTTTGGCGAGCTTGGATATGCCCCTAAAATGACTGATCTCGTTGATCTCATAAAGGGTTCTGAAAATTCTGATGATACTTTCAAGCGTATGTGGCTTCTGCTTGCGGGGAATACAGTCATTGCCCCGACCACCTCCAACAAAGTTAGCCCCCGATGGTATGCTGTGTTGGTAAGTTTTTTTGTAATTATGTCATTTTCTTTATTGTGTGCCTGATAACTTTACTATATGTCAGTGTGGTAACTTTCATATTTTATTGTGGTGCATTCGGTGAACTTCAGTTTCTTTTTGTTTTTTAACTTGCAGCGTGACATCGATGGTATTAAAAATCTCAATTGGTCCAAATTTATTGCTGATGAACTACACAAGGCGATGCTGAAACGCAAGCCTGCCAGGGGTTGCCTTCTCTTCTACAATGTAAGTGACGATGCTTTCCTCTTACATTCTCTTTTGTCATTTGTCATTTCTTTGTCATTTTGTGTCTGATTTTTGTTTGTGTTTACCATGACGCTTGTGTTTTTCTTATCAGCTACTGTACATTCATGCGATTGATCTTTCTGGACTTGGCATCGTATTGCCTGATGGTCCTTTTCCCATCAATGTCTGGACAAAGAAGCTGATAACTCTTGTCCTCAACAAGGATGTTCAGGCTGACAAAGTTTCTTTCGGGAAACTACCGGTAATCTATATCTATGTTTTTCAGTTCACATACTGCTTTGCAACTGCATTTTGTTTTCATTGTTTTTTGTTGTTACTTATCTGTCATGTCGCTACATTTTTTTCAGTTGAAGCCTGAGTTTGGCATGAATTTCTGTCAATTTGGTGGTCTGGAAGGTCTTGACAAGTTTATGCATGTTCATACTGCCCCAAGCTGCAGTCAAGAGGTGAGCATGTAACCTAATTTCTTGATTTTTTTTTGCTATTTTATGTTCTTTCATTGGCTGATAGATTATTTGTTGCACTCAATGTGGTGACCCTCTTTTGATGCCAACTTGACACTCTTTACTAATTTGTTTGTTTCCAATGTGTCATATCCTCTATAAAAGATAATAATTATGATGCAACCATGTGATAATTCTTAGTGCAATGCCTTGATAACTTTGTAGCATTCCTGTGATAACTTGATATCATGATAAGTTTTGGTTGCATTTATTGTGATGATTCTTAGACAACTTAAGTTTTTTTTGCTGATATCTAACTGTGCTGTTTTAGCTTTCTCGTATATTGATCTTCATTTTCATGGTGACTGAATGTTTGCTAAACCATGAATACATTCATTTGTTTACTGCAACGATACCACACATTTGTTTTTGGTATTGTTCTTTTGTGTGTGCTTTTTTTGTTAACTCATGATAACTTTTGTTGCATTTTGGTGATAACTTACTAGTTATTTCTATTTTTTTTTTGCATTTTTATGTTGAACAGAAATTTGCCACATCAACTCAGATAGTTGCTCGGTTCACGTCCGCCATGGCTGGCATCCTAGGCAATCTTGTGGAATAATTCACCGCTTTAGATGATGAGGGCCATTCAGATGCATCCCGTCAGCTAGACGCTGGATTGAACGTTCTCTCCTCTGCCGCCCGTACGACATCAAGGACTACACGCTCATCGCAAGGCAGGCGGCCAGAAAGCGCTGGAAAGAATGTTGCTGAAGATTCTGACAGTGATGACGAGTATCACGGAGGCAATGATTCTGATTCTGACGCTGACTCCGATGATGATGATGACTATCGAGTTGTTTGTCGTCGCCGTAAAGATCCTTTTGTTGCTTCAGGGAGTGGTACCGTGGATGCAGATATGGGCAGTGGTCCAGCTGATGATGACACCACACATGTTGATGGTGCAACTGTCAAAGCTCATGATGGCACAGGACCAGATGTTGAAGATACTCCTGTCCGCCCTGTCGATGATAACCTCAATGAGTCTCAGATCTTACTCACTGGCACATCTCATGCAGCATCCGTCGAATCAGGTGATGGAGGGCTTTGCCAGCAAGGTCTGACAGACACGCAAGCTGAGGCAGCCACTGGATCTTCTGTCAAGCGGTGCGGTACTCAGCTTCTGAAAAACTTGGCTTACCAGAGGCGCAAAAAACTGAGGCTACCATCACCCTCCCGTTCAGCTTCACCAACTGTGCCATCGCCCCCCCCCCCCCCCCCCCCCCGTCCAACTTCACCAGTTGTGCCTCCCAGCCCATCGCAAAGGCCGTCTTCACCAATTGCACTGTCAGCATCTGAGATTCATTTAGCTGTGAAGAAAGTTGTGGTCCAGGAGCTTGGTATACGTGTGGCTGAAAAGGGAACCGGTGTCTCCGTCCCACTATCCACCATGCGGAAGGAGGCCCCACGCAGGTGAATGATTATTTCCATGGTCCTTTTTATCAATTATGTGCCTGAAACAACATGGTAAATACAGATGTTTGAGTAAGGTAGTTTGGGTAATTTCATGCTGGTAATCAACTTGCTCATTTTTCCTTTTGCATGGCACTCGGCAAACAAACTGTTGCTGCTAAGGATTCAGGGATTGCACCAGTGAAAAGGTATTCACATTCTTACTTTTGTTTATGTTCAGTACTTATTTTGTTCTTGTTGTCTGATAACTTATTTTGATGAACATTGATAACTCAACTTTGCCCCCCTGATAATTTAGAGTTACCAATCTTGATAGTTGTATGTGCTTGTAACATTTGGTTATTTTTTTCATTCAGTGCTCCTATGAAACAAGTTGCTGCTGCTAAGGGTTCACCAAGTGTACCAGGAAAAAGGTGTTCACATACCTTTCTAGTTTGCAGTTATTCAAAACTAATTGCTGTTTTTTTGTTCATATCATTTGATAACTTTATATTTCTAGTCCTTGATAACTCTGTAATTTTTTCCCTGGATGCTACTTAATACCTGAAGTATGTGACATCTTTTTTTGATTGAAACATGTGGTAACTTAGGTTTAACAACATGTGTAATCTCACTACTACCGTTGTGTACTGATTTTTTCAGTCATTCAAAAGATAAAACTGCTGTGAAAAAGGTGAAATTCGCCAAGACCAGATCCTCTCCATGACTAAGGGCAACATTGTCGCAGACAACGTCATCGGAGACAACAGAAGTTATCCATCTTGATGAATCTCCCACGGTGACATCTCCGTCTGAAAAAGCAGCAGCATCTAGCAAGGGCGCATCTGATGCTGTTGCGGCGACATCGGCTGGTGTTTCTGATGACGTTGTTTTTCAGTTTGCTGCAGAGGCAACTGTTACTGCTACTGTTGAAGATATCGCCAGCGTGGTTGTGGCTGCTGAATGTGAAAATGAAGTCGTCCCAAATAGAGTGCATGATGGAAGTGAAGGTATTTCTGTTCGCCATCACCTTTGTTTTTGTTTCTTGTATGTTATGATGTTTTATGTTGACGATGTGTTGAATCTTTTTCCGCTGTAGCCGTTTGTGTCACTGAGAAATTATGGGAGGTACCCGAGTCAATATGCCTATTGATATGGCTACAGCTGGAGGTCAAGAGAATGATGCCCATAATCTTGTTGGCACAGGTTGGTAACTTAACTTTCTTATGTTGATAACTTGTCTGTTTAATCCATGATAACTCAAGTTAATGTGGTGGCACTAACAAATACCATGTCCTCTACATGTTTTCCTGATGCATTTTTTCCTTATTTGTGTGTTACTTGTGATGTTTGAAGCAGTAGCTGACCCTACGTTGGAGTCGAGCACCCCTGGAGCTGGAGAATACGATGGTAATTTTATGCCACCCAGCTGCTCTCTTGGGCTTGATGCCATCTTTGGTGCGAGTACACAAGTGCCACCATCTACTGAAGCAACTGCAACGGCTCAAGCTGCACCAGCATTGGCTCAAGTACCACCTGCAGCACCACAAGCATCGGCGACGGTGCCATCTGTTCAAGTACCACCTGCAGCACCACAAGCATCGGCGGCGGTGCCATCTGTTCAAGTACCATCTGCAGCACCAGAAGCACCTGCGGCGGCGCCATCTGCTCAAGTACCACCTGCATCACCAGAAGCACCTGCGGCGGCGCCATCTGCTCAAGTACCACCTGCAGCACCAGAAGCACCTGTGGCAGCGCCATCTGCTCAAGTACCACCTGGAGCACCAGCTACTGGCCCTGACGCCGTTCTAGGGCTCGCAGCTCCCGTTGATGTTGGCTCGAAGGGCAAGGCAGTGATGAAAGTTACCAAGGCGCAACCGGTTGCTTGGGCTCCACCACCCAACTCTGGTAAGTGAAGACCTTGTGTCTTCGCTTTTATGCAGCGAGAGTGATGGATTGAGATATGTCAGTGTTCATCGTATTGTTTGTGCCTTGGTGTGCTCTTTTTATTTATGTGTTTGGAACTTGCTATCATTTCGTGTGTATGGATGAATGTAATACTACTTCTATGCTTTGTGTGATGTAAATGAACATATGTGCTTTCAGTACCCGGAATATATATTTCTCTTGTGTCCGCTACAATATTTTGTACGATGCTAGCATAGACGATAACACCATCCTCTTTCCCCCCTGGTAACCTTGTCAGTTTTGAAAGCCGATGTTATCCGTTACTGACTTTTAGTAAGCGCGTGATACGTACATCTCCTATCATTACCTATTTATTTTCCTTAATTCATTGTCATGCTTACAAAACAATACTGCACTAGTAGTAGCAGGTGTGTACTCTTATTCATCTGAACTTTTTTATTATTCCCTCATTTTTAATCACCCTGATAAGTCTATATGACACTATCTTGGTAACTCAAATGTTCAAATCCTGACAATTTATGATCCATTGACACCATAACTCCAGCCACATATGCATTCTTTACCAATTCTGGGCTATACAATTCTTTTTGGTCTTCTTTTTTACATGTTATGATGATTTGTTGATATCACAGCCGTTCCACGTTATGCACCAGTGTTATCTAATTTGTTCCTTAAAAGGCCCATACATGTGTGCTGGTAATCCACATTCACATTACTTGGTATCTTCTATATTGTGTTCCTGATAACTTTTTGTATCTTGTCTCAATTTTTAATACTTGTTTTTTTGCAACAATTTATCTTGTTTATCACTACTGTTCATGTCCTCATCGCTCTTTTTTTATTTAACTAACACCGGAAGCTGGTCATGTGCAAGTGTATGATGTTGAGATTGACGATGATGAGGTTCTCATGTGGTGGGAAGAATTTGAGCATGGCAATCCAGCATTAAAAGGGAAATCTAATGTTCAAATAGGTGAATTTTTTTCTGCTCCATGAACATTGCAACCCTTGCACAAACCCCTTTCTTTGTTTTTCAACTATGGACCACCACTTGATAATCAAAACATGTGGCCGTTGATAAGTTTTGACCCATCACTTGATAATTCTTTCTCCCATCTGCTGATAACTCATGTTTTTCTGTTTTTTCTGTTTCTACCAGACAACCCTCAAAGTCCAATATTTGTTACACCAGAGTTACCACCTTGCACAGAGCATTTAGTACGCAGTTCAACCCCTAAATCCTTTATTCAAAAAGTTAGGGTCACCCACCCGTCCAAATACCTGATCCCGCCTTTTGCCACCCTCACACCGAGCGAGGATGAAGAGTATGTTTACAATAAAGTTATCAAGCATACTACTGATTCTAACTCTAAGATTAAAGAGTATGTTTCCATCCTTTTTCTCATCTTTTTTAACATAAATCATTATTTGTGTGCCATTTTTTGAAATGTATTTTTTAAATCTTTTTTTGTATTTTGTAGTGTTAGGGTCATCGACATTGATGGTAGGTGGGTCACCCTTGGTGAGCTTGCCAATTGTGTGAAGGGAGTGGGGCAACTATCAACCAGCATTGCCGAGTTACATGTTCACGTTCTCCAGTATAAGGAAATGCCAAACAGGCTCATTTTCCCTTGGGTGCTATCTGTGTATCTGTTGATAGGAGACTTCAAATCCAAGTGTTTATTGAAGTATTTTCGACGGGATAAGTCTTACATTCTTAGTCACCAGGATCAGGTATGTTATGTTTGCTGGATCTGGTAACTTTACAGTTAGTGTCTTGGTAACTTCCTGTTAATATCATGTAACTTCCTGTTATTTGTGGATATTGTTTGTTCTTCATGTCATGATAACCCGTTTCATGCACACTGGCAACTTTGACCTTTCTGCCCTGATAACTTCTTTTTTCTAGTTGCCTCCCATGTGAATTTCATGACCATTTATTATCTTGGTAATTTTGTTTCTTTTCTAACTCCTTCTATGCTTACTGCCTTTTAATTTTTTGCAGCTGCTATTCCCTGCTTTGCAAAAGTTGGGCCGCGGTCCAGATGACGGGCATTGGTATGTGTTGTCACTAAATCTTAGGGCAAAGCGGTTTGAAGTTCTAGATTCATTGCGTGAACAAGATAGTCCTTCTCTTCTCGAGCATGCGACAAGATACATGAACGCTATAAAGAAGGCCTGGTTGATAAATTACAAGGACTCGCATAAGCAGATTCAGGACTATGAACTTGTGTACATTGATGTGTTGAAACAGGATAATGGGTTAGTTGTGGATTATTCACTCTCTTTTTAACATCCCACTATATGTTTCTCATCCCTGTTTATTGACCCGGTCGCAAACTCCAATTAAACTGATTTTGTGTTGTTTTTTTCATCACAAATGTTTCAGCATTGATTGCGGATTTTTCGCCTGCATGTACCTTGAGGTGTGGAATGGCAAAAATGTTCCAGCCTTAACTCATGAACAAATTCCAGCTCTCCGGAAAATTATGACATTGAGGTGGTTAGATCATTATCAAAACAAATGCAAACAATTGCGTTATCATCTGTTCGGAAGTGGGTGATGAGGTGATATTTTTTTTACGACAATGTGATAACTTCTACCAAACTGTGATGATAACTTTTTTATATGAATCTGTCATGACAATGCCATGGAGCAAAGTGTTGACATGCTGTTTTACTATAGTATACACAGTCCAAAGTCACTGACTATATGATATAATTCATTACTGTGATTATATTTTGTTCATAAGCAATTTTTAGAAGTGCAAGCAGGCCTAATTTTTTTGTTCATAACTAATACAATGCAGTGCTGGTAGCCTTCAAAAAATGTAGATATATAAATATTGGATTTACAAATCCATATCAATTCCATCATACATTGCTGGTAACTGGCATAATAGTGTACTGATAGCTTGGTTAAGATATAAAATCTTGGATTTACAAATCCATGTCAATCCCATCAAACATTTGCTGGTAACTGGCATAATAGGGTACTGATAGCTTGCTTAAATTATAGAGATACACTTTTTGCATTACAAAGCCATGATAAATCCATGATGCAATGCTGATAACTGGAATGTTATGGGGCTTGTAGCTTGCACATTATGGTCCATGAAAAAAATGCAGCCACCATCTTCCATTTTAATAGCACCTTCTTCATTTATCTTGCTAGGGGAGATTTGCATGTGCGTTATGTTCCAGACTCCCGCACACACCACATTTCCTTTTTGGCTTGGGTTTTGCAATCTCAAAACCTGACTGCTTTCTTTTTGACTTTGGCCGCCCCTTCGTTGTAGTCTTGGGAGGGTCTAGTATCAACTTTGTGTTTGAGGACGGAGCTGCATCAGGATGTGGGGGCTGGATGACAAAAGCATGATTGTTTTTGCTAGCATGTATCGTCACCCGCACACTTTCTTGCTGTGTGGCAGGGTTACCCTGTCCCTGCACATTAGTAGCACTTTCTTGTTGTGTGGCGGGGTTCTCCTGTCGCTGCACATTAGTGGCATTTGTTTGCTGTGTGGCTGGGTTCTCCGGATGTCTTGCATCGGGGGCGTTTTGGTGCTGTGTGACAGGGTTGTCTTCATTCATCCGCCCCACAGGTATCGAGCAGGGATCCGGCTGTCCTTGAAACGATCCTTTTGCTTCTGCCTTTTCCTTTCTTGCTTTTTTAAGTTGATTGTTCTTCAGGATTTCAAGCTCCTCCTTGAAATTATACAGGTGTTTTCTTGCTAATCTGGTCCCGTCATCTGTTAGGCAAGCGTTCTTGGCCGATGCCTTAAATTCTTTAAGAATTGACGTGTATCGCATGATGCTTTTCCCCTCCTCTGGCATCGACTTCTTAACTGTCGGCTATTCGAAATCAGGTTGAATAAGATCCTCCTCTGGATCCCAGGTCCACCTCTTTAGGATGTACTTTTCAGGTATCTCGTATACCCCAATTTGGTCCATAACTCGTAGTACGTGCGCGCACAGTAGCCCGTCATGATCAAACTTGCAGCAACTACACGAGTATGTCTCTTCAACCATGTTTGCTTGCACATGGTAGTCCCTGTCTCCATATTTTGGTATTATCCCCCGCACTGAGCTGACCTTGAAAGTACCATCATCCAATGCGTCGCATCTGTATGCTGATTTCACCTTCATCTCCACCTAGAACTTGCAAAACAAGTTATGTGTGTACAGCCCCCGCACCTACATCTCCAGCGGGTTCATCGAGTACATTTCGGTTTTTTTGTACACTGTTTCCAACTGCTCTTTTGACACGCTAGCCATCACCTTATCCTGTATCGTAGTGTACTGTTGTGCGAATTCGACCAGTGAGTTGTTTGGGTTGACATACTTCCTGAGCACAGAGTTAAAACCCTCGCTTCTTGCCGTGGTCTGCAAGAACGGGAAAAAAATCGTGCATATAGTATACCGGGACCCAACACTTCCTGTTCTCCCACAGCCATTGGAAATGCTCGTTGTCAGTCTGGCCATACGCTTCCATCATCACCCACCACTTGTGCTCAAACTCCTCAACTGCATTCATAATATAAACATGGTAACATCAAGTATTGAAGGATGGTAACATCTGTTCAAACATATCTGGTAACTGGGAACACCATTGCTGTTGATAATTATATCACACACACATGGTTACTTTAGTTGAAACATCATGGTAAGTACTTTGCACAGGATAAGTTTTTTTTCCAAAGCGAATACCACTCTGTGTGTGTAGTACAAGCAACATTTTTAACTAGCAACAAAAAGATACTCATATCAATCAGCACTAGCTGGTGATTGAAAAGTTCTGTTGTAACTAGTGGGGTGAACAACTGAAATGTGTACATCAAACATGAACATGATAGGGGTAGTACAGAAAGCAATTAATGTAGGTAATTTTGTTATAATTCTCTGGTAACTTGTCACCTTGTTAGATGGTAACTGTTGTTATTATGCATCTAAACCCATTTTCTATGTGCCCATTTTTCTGTGTTTTAAGTTAGTGAGGGGTGGGAAGTAAAATACCAGTCAGGCTGTTGTCAACACAATCCTTGAATGCATTGTTTAGTGGGTCATTGTCAGCCATCAGCTTCCCAAGCTTCTCTTGTGCTTTTTGCATTATATGCCAGCGGCAATTCCTGTGTACTATCCCGATGAACACCTCATCAATAGCACTCCTCATTGCAAAATCTTGATATGTTATTATGTTCTTTGGCGCAATTCCACCCATTGCATGCAAGAATGCATTAAACAGCCAAAGTTACCAGTTAGTTCGTTTCGAACAAACCCACAACCAAATTGGATTGACTGCCCATGGTTATTAATGCCAATGAAGGGTGCATAGGGCATTTTGTACATGTTTGTCATGTATGTTGTGTCAAATGAGATGACATAATTGTATCTAGCATATGCCCTGCGCGACGCACCATCTATCCAGAATAAATTTTCCACTCTGTCCTCATCATCAAGCTTTATTCTCCAATAGAAATCTGGATCTTGTGCCTTCATATCTTGGAAGTACGAGATTGTGCTCCCCACATCAGCATGGCGGTACTCCATCCGGAATTTAGCTCGCTGGTTTGCGATGTCCTTTGTTATGTATGGTACATCTTTAGGATTCCCGTAGAACCATTCCATTAGTTGCATCTGTCTTGCTGTCTCTATGTTGCATCCGTGCAATATCTTCAAGAAGTCCTGCTCATCTTTTGGAATATTCCTATGTGTTGATAGGAACTTTGTCAAGGATGGCTTTCTTATTAGAGGGTGGTTGTGGTCGTCGTTGAAGCGTTTGACTCTCCACCACTCATCCGTGTGGGTGATGTAAAGGTGGGCCGGACATCCCGACCTCACAACCTTCCCTCTTTTCCTCTTCTTCACGATGCCTTTTGGGTCCTGCACATCCTCTGTCTCCTCCTTGTTTGTTTTTGGCTTGCCGTATTTCCCACAAACCAAGAGGACTCTGCTTACAGTATTGTCTTTGATTGTTTTTATGTATTCCAGTCTCATTCCAAACCCATGTCTCATTGCATATTGCCTGTAAGCTTCCTCAAAAGTATCAAACTTCATTGTTTCATCAGGAGGTTTCGGTGTGGAGTATGCCTCGGTATTTTTGTCTCCCTGTTCAGCATTCTCTCCCCTTGTTTCTGGACTCGCTGGCTCGCTGACTGAATGATCCAATAAGCTTTCTCTCCCCCCCTATGCTGCTAGTAGTCGGTTCTTTGCTTGTCTCTCGAACCATCAGGTTGCTTCTAGATGTAGCACCTGTAACGTTTTTGAAAGTTGTTATTTTGTGTTATATTTTCTGCATGCCAAAACTAGTGGTAACTTGTAGTCCAGTTGCTTGGTAAAGTTTGCATGCATTAAGATGTTTTTTGTAGCTGTAAAGTGAAAGCATGTAATTCCAATTGCAATACAGATTGCATGATAATTTGTATGCAGTAAGTGTGGTAATTGTACCTAAATTCATGGTAACCTGTGTGCATCAAGCTACGTGATTTGTCAACTGTTTCATGGTGAATGTGATAGTTGTAAATAACATAGGGTGATAGTTGCAATTCAAGTACGATGGTAACAAGTTTGTGTACAAAAATGCGGTAGCATGGTAAATGTTTTACCTTCATCTGTTTTGGCAGAACCAAAGCCTGCCGTGTGTGCATATTCACACTATTGGTTTGTCCCCACACCACTTATCATGATATCCACATTACCCCCGTTGTCATGCGCCATTTTCTTGTGTTGCAGCACCTGCTAGCACATATGAATGCACCCATTAATTTTCCACAATTACAAGCAATTTTGATTATTTTTTCACAACAACTATATTTTTTTTCCTTTTACTGCACTGATTACTTGTTTTTTATAACAGGTATCGTTTTGGTAGTAACCAACATATGGAAGGATGATAGCGATAGTTTCTATCAACCTCATTTCATGAACATCATTTCTTATCAAAAAAGTCTGGTGGCAACAATGTAAATCAACACATGGTATTCTTGTAGTGTTTTTAGCACCTTTGGTTCTGAGTTTTCCTGGTAATTTGTAATGAATTAGCATGATAACTTGTTCTGACATGGGTTTGTTCAATAAAAAAAAAGGAAGAAAAGGATCTTTTTTTATGTTGAATAAGTCTTTAAAGGATGCTGATTACTCAATACACACACTCTGGTAATCTATATTCAATCGAGATGTTGAATCACTTACCTCCTTTCTTTTTTGCCTGATTATGACGAAATTGAGACGAACTGATGTAACCCCTGTGATGTTTTTGTGGTAAACCGGGGCCCTCCCTCAAATCCTTGTGTTTTGGTGGTGTTTTTCGTGGTTTCCTTTTTTTTGGTGGATCAGATCTGGGGCCGAGGTCGCCGGCAATGGAGGCGCGTCGGAGAGAGAGGAGAGAACTGATCGGGGCAGGTGGCTGTTTCTTGCGATGGAGGTAAGAAACTAGGTTTTGCTTTGGTAAGTCACGTGCAGGAGGGGGGAGGTGGGCCAAAGGGGTTGTATTAGCTGTCTTGGGCCTCAATGCGTTGCGTGCGGTGGGCCTCGCGAGAGAAGGCTGGGTCGTGGGTGGAGCTGCCGAAGCGGGTCACGCGCGGGGAGGGACGCAGGTGTACGATCGTGCGGATTTGTCGCTAACCACCAGTCGGCTGGTGGTTAGTCGCGTCCTTCTACTTAATATGCGCATGCACTTAATATACTTTCTAAATTAAGGTGTATTGCACGTATACATGGACTAGTTTCGTAAAAGATACTCACGACATGATGGTGCGGAAACGAAGACTGTTTCTCCTTTCTCTCTCTGGCTAGATCCGCGAGCAGTCAGCGTGGACCGAGCACGCAGGACATGACAATTATCACGTTTGAACGAGTCAAAAAGGCCACATCGCCTCAACCTCTCCAGTCGACCAACCAGCCATCAATCAACTCGTGGCTGCTCGTGACGGGCGGCGATTGGTTGGCCCAATCATGCATGCGCGCCGTCGATCGGCCTCTCTCTCGCGCGCGCGCCCTCGCACGGTGTCGCGTACCGCGTGCGCGCTGCGGCTCCATCCCCATGCCGCGCGCCTTAAACCCTCCGCTCCGCGCCCACCGGAACACCAGCACGGCGGGTGATGGAGGAGCACATGGATGGGCTGGCGTCGTCAGCTGAGGTGCATGCACGCGCTGCGTGGCATGGCATGGCACGGGCGCGGCGAGCAAGCGTCCGGGCGCGACATGGTAACGTGTGGCACGGGGCGGCATTGGATGCGCGCGCGCGCCCCCGCCCGCCACCACCGCGTTAATTATTTGCCTCATGCGGAGACACAGCGCCGCTCGGCCGGACCACCACGGGCACGGGCGCACGGGATGGGCTACGTCGTGCATTGATAGTAGTACCATGTATGTACGTGCTACAGGAGCAGGTGCATGCGAGGGTGGGGGAGACGGCGACGGGGACCGGAGAGTGATTTGCTATTCACCGATATATCGAAAGCAGACTAAGACTGTTAAGTCTTATCGATGTTATATCTATGAGATTTTACATTGAGTCCATGCTAAATTTTCTTTTCAGTTTTTTTTCTTACATGTTATATCATTTAACTTGGGTTTGGTTAAATCTGAAACAACTGAGGTCTACCCACATTTGAGAGATGCGTCATGCGTGACATCGCATGTATTAAAGTTGGGTCATCTGTTTTGAAACGGAGGGAGTACGTACTACCTCAAAGGAAAGAGAGAGATGCGTGCCATGCCCTTGCCGCCTTGGGTTCGTGTCTGTAACTTTTCTCTAGACTAGTAAACATGTACGTGCAACGCACGTCTCAATCAAACCACATCAAATTTATGTGGGTATAAGTTTTTTTAATCCATTCTTTAGGAAGACCCCTTATTTATGAACAAAAGGAGAAGTACAACCGAAAGTGCTATTGTGAGCTCGAGCTCACAAGCACCCTTTGCTACAGTACAAATGAAAAAATATTTAAAAAGTTCAAAAAAATCTGAATTTTTTTGGCAACAAACATTGACATATTTTTCACATGCGTACAAATTTTCATGACAAAATGACATTCATGCAGGTCTCAGCAAAAAAACAAAATCGATGCTCCAAAATGCTTCCAAAAACAGTTTTTTTGGAGCATGATTTTTTTTTGCTGACACCTCCACAAATGTTATTTCATCACGAAAATTGGCAAGCATGTAGAAAAAAACATCAAAGTTTCTTGACAAAAAAATTCAGATTTTTTTGAATTTTTTTACTATTTTTTCGGATTTTACTGTTCATCCGGGATCACTGGTGCCCGGGATCAATTCCTCCGCGTCCACAACAAGTACAACCCCATCAATTATCTTTTGAGGATGCCATGTGTAGTTCAAGAAGACCCTGACGAAATCATAACTATATAAAAAATGTCCAAAATCAATGGCAATCGACTGGATGAACACCTCCAGTGCTCATATAAGGGCGTAGCCTATTTAGTCTATTGTATAGTAAAAATGGAATCAAATATCCGATGAACATTCCAGAATGCTTATTTTCTTGGGTGAACTTCAAAGAGCATAGAAACATTGTCCACGTGAACGTGGTGTCTATGAAAAGTTGGAACAAAGATACCAAAAAAATAGCAGTCTTTGAAGAATTGAATTAGTTTCCCTCTTGGATTTGGGCTGCTTGTTATCTTCATAATTTGAAGGTTCGACGGTGGCCGTAAAACCACCCATGGGAGTAATAATGACTGTGAGCCGGAAGAGTGGGACAGTTTTCAGTCTCTCCTGGAGTGAAACTACAGTTTAGACATACATTATCTATTGTGTATATAGTTGCAGAACATCTAGAAGCTAAAAAAAAATCAATAAAGCGTTAGATTCACGGTAAGGAATGGAGAGAGGGAATTTAACATTTTCTCTATGACATGGATGTCATGCAAGCAACCCTTTCTCTACCCTAAGCTTAGTTCTGACATGAGTTAAACATGTCACCATGCTTCAACATCTTAGCGGTGCAGAAAAGCTATTATTCTAGAATGGTTAGAATATAAGGAAATTGGGCATGAGCACATAAAGGGCTATAAAAATTATTGTTTCACAAAGCTAACCAGGACTGAAAAAGAACAAACATAAAATTTAGGATGACCAAAGCCATACAAAGACCTTCCTAACTTTGATGAATATACCCTCAGGAGAAGAAACCACACTAAATTAACAACGGATATATAAATAAGTTTAAAAGGCTAAAATGAAGGAAATGCCTAATGTCATGGCGCCTTTAGTTATTCATGTGCATATCCAATAGTAAGGATGATCTAATGAGAGAAGAAAAGTTTCAAAGTTATCAGTTGATACAAAATGTGCAGCAAGAATATATATATTTGATAAACTATTCAACAGTAATTATGATGCATCTTATTAGAGGAAAAGCAACTAAAAAATCCTGGTAAATTTAAGAAGAGAGATGTAACTAAGCTGTGTACAAAGATCTTACCAACGCTTGCAAAGGACTCGATTGCAGTAGCAGTTGCGTAAGAGATGATGCACTGATGATCTCCATCTGCTCATGACTTGAAACCAGCGGCGGAGTATACGGATGAAGTTATCATCAAAGCATGGTTTCATAACTTGACTACAAGAAAAAGGAAGTGATAAGAAATCCATACTAACTGAGCAACAGTATTCTTCCTGTAGTCATTGCTATCTGACGATGCGCCGCTTCTTCCCGCCGCCGTCGCCTCCCCGGCCGAACCCACAACCATTCATATCCCCTTTTCACATTAATTATCCCTGATGTTGTTCTACAAAGATGACCACAAATTCTGAATATCCCTTCCCCCACTACAGTAATTAAGCGCAAATCAATTATTTCTTCTCATAGCTTTTCAGAAATACAACAAAATCCGAGAACGGTTAATATTGAATACATAGAAATCACCAAAGAACACAAGAGTGGCAGAAGGGGGGTGATGTAACCTTCCATTCGATGGAGAAGCCGAGGCACGTGGCAACGGTGGCGCTGCCGCCCCAGCAGAGGGCGCAGAGCGTTACCACTTCTCCTCACACGCTCATAGCGACCTATCTTATTGGCGCTTCTCCTCTTCGCCTCCATCATTGCTGGAGCAGGCAAGGGAGAAGGGGCTAGGTTCCTACCGCCGCCACCATTAGGACTTAAAAGTTCAGAGAAAAGCACTCGAGCATTAAAATGAAAGAGGCTCACCTGGCATAAAATTCACAAACATCTGCTTTGAAGGCTGCATATTCTACCAACTTCCTGTTAGAAGAAAAACAATAGTTTGATATGAGGGAAACTTTGTATGAAATATTTCCAGTATATGTTTACGGAAATCACGTGGCCAAAATAAATCTTAGCTTTCTTACATGACGAATAACATATCCAGAAACAACATGAGGGAGAGGAGTTTATCCTTCACTATGTCATATATATTACCTTGATTCACCTCATATGCAGCCTTCCTAGATTTCCCATCAAACACCCTTGTCGACATGACACATAAAACATCTTCAGAAACAACATGAGAGAGAGAGGTGGTTAAGTTAGCAAATGGTAATAAGAAGGGTAAATCAAGAATCAATGTAGATGAACTGCAGCAGCATCAATCGTTCTGCTTTAACATTACAGACAACAAAAACAAAAGACGAACTCAAGAATCCTATTTACCTTCCTATGAGCATGCTTCTACATAAGAAGTTAGTAGAATATGCAACCTTCAAAGCAGATGGAAATAAACATGCAGATTTTGAACAAATCATACAAAGTACACTCTGGAACTATGTCACACTGAAATCTACAACTGCATATGGAAATAAGGTCACTCTAATCAGGGTACTGAATTTTGACATCGACACACCATAAATGGACAAAGTACCTTCACAGGAGTACTTTCAGTGAACATGCATCTGTCGTATAATAATGTGAACAAAAGCAATTTTAGTGATCGAATGATGAAAGACCCATAACAGGGTCCGGTGTAGCATTTCCTCTGAACCGTAGGCGCTGTGAGTAGATCGTAGTGGAGAAGGTGTCTTCGTGCTCGGGCAATACATCGCTTCTTGTTGTATTCCGCTCTCTTCTCATCGGACATTCGTGCAAACCAATTTTGACCACTTTTTGGTGTTTGTTCTTGCAATTTTTCACCCGCTTGATTTGCATTCACATGAGTAGGCGTATTTGTCAGATCTTTAAACGGGGAACGTTCCCCTGATCCTAATGGGGATGCAGGCGGATGATGATCCTTCATCCGTGGTATGTCAAAAAAATAGGGAACATTTTAAATCAGTACAAGCACATAATGATGCTACACCTTTGGATAAATTTAATACAAAGGGATGTGACTGAATTCTTAAATGTTGGAGAAAGTACACATGGATCTTAACTGAAGGTATGCTAAGTTCTCATCTAATATTGAGAAGCTGAATTTTTAAATGTTGCAAACAAGTAACCCTAAAATCTCAAGTCTTGCTTGGATTCAGTGCAAAAAGTAAACTCTCAAGTCTTGCCTGGATTCAGTGAAACAAGAAAGGTTTTTGTGTATAAAAAGGTACATCTAAAAAGGTGACAAAAAGGACCTTAGCTGCAGGAAATGTCGATGACTGCCAATTGTCTAAACCAGTAGAAATAAACTATCTGTTGTTAGGGAGAAGGCAAATAAAGAACATATGAATAATCTTAGTGAGATTGCCTGAACTTCAGATATTAGTAGATCATTGAAAACATCCTCGAAAAGTTCAAAAGGTATTTTTCTTGCCACTTGAGGAGTCCGTTGTGGCATTACGGGAAAGTGCAGATTCCAGACAACATTTAAAAGGCAATTTCAGCAACACAATGAATTTTGTCAACTATATTAAGAGCTTATTAAAAATAACTCAAAAATCAGGCTGTAACCCTTTTAATGCTGCGTTTGGCATTGTCGTGGATCATGATAATTCACCTTTTACTGCTAGTTCCATGGCTATTATCCCACAACAATGCTACTTTGGCATTGCGGTGTATGCAGAACATCATGCACTAAGATGACCACTCTCAGCCATGAACTATATGATTATACAGAAAGAGAAGAATCACACGCATCAATTTGTCTTGCGTGGAAGGATCATATACTGGGCCTCATATACCAGGTACTAAATTGACTTTCCTAATGTTACGGACACATTGACGTTATGATTATTTTTGTACACACGCTATCTTCTATATCATTGTGTAGTCATTTCATGAAACAAAAATGTAGAAGTAGATTGTATTAGCTTTGTCTCATTGAATTAATGACATGTATCTGTATGTGCGTAGGTATCAAATCAACCGATCTCTGATTGCATAAGTAACAAACTTGTGGAATGCACGTGTAGCCTAATATAAGCTAGTTCGGCTAGATCTCTATCGACCCGAATTTAGCAGAAGTTATGATCACACAAAAAACATTTTAGAGTCCGAACAAAAACAATAAGCGACCCAATGCTAATCTGATGGCTAAGGCAAGCGTATGTAGAGTCTGAATCTGAAAATCTAATCCAACTTACCATTACCAATTAAATCAAAAGAACGAAGAATGAGATGTTGCACATGCAAGAATGGTTGGTTCCAGAATCTACAAATGTAGACATATATGGAAAGGAAAGCTGCTAGCACAAAGCAACGCTGGTGAAAATTTCATACCCATATTCAAAGAGTGGAAATTTCTATTAAAATTTAGACCTATATCCAAAGAGTGGAAATTTCTTATAATCAAGTCAGCAATGAAATTTCACTTGTGTGGAAGGAACATATAATGGACCTCATGAGATACCAAGAGAACAGAATCACAAGCATCAATTTGGAGGATCAGAGAGATACAAAGAGGGTGAAATTTGCCTGGCTTGATGGCGAGGGCCTCACCGTATAGATGGCCAGCGTAGAAGTGGGGGATAAGAGAGTTGGCGGCGACGGAAGCCGATTTGAGCGGCGCCGGCGGAGGAGCGGAGGGTCGGCGGCAGATGCCGACTCGACGGGCGGCGACGGGTGATTGGAGCGGCGGCAGAGTGGAGGATCGGTGGGTGGCGACGGCAGCCCATGCTGGCATGTTCGTTGGGCAGCATAGAAGGAGTGGGCGGCAGAGGCTTACTAGAGCGGGGGGCGACGGGTGACTGGAGCGGTGGCGGAGTGGAGTATCGACAGGCGGTGGCGGTAGCCCGTGTTGGCGCAGCCGTTCGGCAGCACAGAAGGAGCGGGCGGCTCACAAGAGGAGAGGATGGCGGAGTGCCGGCGGCCAAGCTGCGGCTCCGGAGGCGGCGAAGGGCGCGGCGGGGCGGCTCCCGCGGCTGGGGAGGCGGCGACCCGCGGCGGGGGCGGGCTCCCGGCGACCTGCGGCGGCTTCCCGTGGCTCCGGCGGCGCAAGGCGGCGGTGAAGGGCGCGGCTTCCCGTGGCTCGGCGCAAGGCTGCGGGAGGAGGAGGAGGTCGTGCGGGAGGAGAAGGTGGAGGTCGTGCGGGCAACCAGTTTTCTTAGTGCGGGGCAGATTAGCGATCGATTGATTGTCGTGGCTCTCGTGGTTGGTAGCGTTAAACACGAAAGGATTAAGGGCCATTAGATTTTGATGATGGATGGATGTGATTGTTTGGATCTGTCCCTCTCTTCTTTTTATAGTGGTAGTAGATGGAGAGAGACGTCTGTAACTTTACACTCAAAAAAATGTCACGCGAGTCTTTTTCTGAGGTAGATCGATCGCCTGGCCGGCCGGGTCAAACTCTACACTACTACCTGCTAGTACTACTGTACTACTAGATCCATGACTGGTCAAGACAGGAGGCTTTTCTAATGTTCATTTCCTGTTTGGGGGTGTCGCTGGTGTGGTATCGTACTGTAGGGTGATTCCTTCGCCCCAACCGACACATTAAATTCCTGCATGTTATGGCTGCGTGGTGCTCCTTGACCTGTTCTGCGCTGACAGCTTGGAGGATCTTTGTCATCGGGCGATCATGCATATGGGCGACGGCGATCATAATTAATCTACAATGCGTCAAGGAAAAGCTTAAGGTTGCCCTTGATTGGGCATGCAATTGCCAACCTAAGAGCATCTACAGCCGGGAGTCTCAAACTGCCCTCGACATCTGAGCGGACGGCCCGGTCAGTGATCAGTTAGAAAAACCCGATTTAAACGGACGCCTCAAACGCACGGGCTAACCGACACGCCTCATATCCAGCCTGAAGTATGGGCGGATATGAAAAGGCCCGGCCATCGAGTGCGTCTGCCACGTCGAACCTTGCCCATGCTGGCCAAAATCCACATATATTCATGCACATTCCCACCTCAGACCAGACTCTAGCCACTCCACTCCCCTCCACTCGAGTCCGCCACCTAAGCTCCTGTCTGGCCATCTCCGGCTTTCTCCAGCATGGCGAGCGGCGGATCTGATGACGACCAGTACGGATCTGTCGACTGGGGTGTCGCCCCATGCGGTTTGGAGGAGGCAATGGTCGTCTGCATTGCACTCCGCCGCTCCCAGGAGGACAGTGCCTGCCCGATGGCGGGCTCTGTTCTGCGTGAGTCGATTGCGTTGGCGCATTGGGCGCTTGGATCCTCAGGGTTGGATCATCGCAGTCCTCTCGGGAGCCTTCCAATCTCCCTTTCCCTATCACTTGTCCACGGGAGTATGAGTCCTGCAGGGACCGGTGTGTCTGCCATGGGAAGGAGAGGATGAGGGCAGCCAAGCACCGACTTGCCGCCGACATGGCTGCGACGGCGGTGCAAGCGGCCGCAGAGGACGAAGACATCTGTGCCCGCACTATAGAGAAGCGGCGACAGGGGAACACGCGCGCCATCACCCAAAAGCGGAATCGGACGATTCTGTGCCATGGCCGGACTGCCCCCAAGGAGGAGAAGGAGGACAACGATGGGTCGTACAACTTTGGCAACAAGCAGATCCAGCTCGATCCATACTGCGTCTTCGACCACTACTTCCACAAGAAGGACGGCAAAGGCCCCGGGAAGTGCAAGGACAGCCGTGGATGATCTTCTCCATACCTAGCATGTATGTTAAACATACCAAATTATCGTAGTCCGATGGCATATTCTGATGTAGTAGCCGGACAATGTGTGTAATGCATGGTTACGTAGTTGCATGAGTTTGTATGGATTTGAGGTATGCTAATTGAGGTGTCCGGTTGTGAGAAATGAAATTTGAGGTGTGACCGGGTAGTGCTAGCGGACGCGTCCACATGTGTTTTTTTGCATGGTAATACGTGTCTCATTTATATAATAAGAATCATATAGTATAAGTCACGTACACACCGACCTGACAAAACTGAAAAGACAGTAGAACGCTAGCCTCTGCACAAAGAAACATCAATCAAGAAATAAAAATACAATCAAGACCAACGGAGCCTCTGAACTTGACACCAACGCCCGTCACCTACCTCTGGCGCCACCACAGCAGCCACCAAAGAAAAAAATGACGGATCACCTCCTCACCCGAGCTCGACGAGGCTCCATCGCTGATATGCAGCTTTGCGGACCTCCAAGCTGGCTCACCAAAATTGAAACCATTACCCTAAAAGGATCAAACCGGGGCAACACCCCGGACACGCCATCGAGCACCATATCTGGCACCTTTACACGACTAAGACATCGGAGGAGTAAACCATACCTGCCATCCACGAACCACGAACTCAGCACGCGGTCCACCATCTTTCAGATGTCGTCGATGCAGACCACAATCTGCATCCGCTCCTGGACTACCTCCCAAGCTTCGCGTCGCGCTGGAGCAAACGCCGTCGGATGGCGGAGCCCAAGGACACAGGTCCACCACAAGGATGACGCCGCCGCCACACCATCCTTGCTTTAATAGATTAGTTTTTAAATTCATCCCTAACCATAGGATCGATCGCCTAATCAGGGAAGGATATGAAAAATCTTTATTCAGCGCTGCCATCACCGCCGCCGAAACCAAGACGATGAACAATCTAAAACACCTAAACTACGAGGGCCTAAAAACGAGTTAAGCACGTGGATCTGATGGCCCTCTTAACCATCAACGACCGAGGTCGTCAGTGGAGGGGAGCTGCCGAAGGGTGGCGCTGAAAGAGCCGGCGGAGGCACCCACAGGAAAGAACGACCACGGGTTTGCCAAGTCCGGTTTATAGATACTCTAACGCGTGCTAGCTTGCTAGCTTATCCTCCCATCGATTGACATTGATTTTGGCAATCTCACTCGTGTCAGATTAATCTTAATCGCTACGTTAGCGAGCCGTGTGGACGGACGACCGCCACCCAACATTTCGCACGACGATTCAATGCCAATGGTGGCATGCACGTGCTTCGACGTACGTACCTCTGGATAACTATATTTTTGAAAACCTCTGGATAACTATCGCTATGCAACGGAAGAGCAGGATTAACACTGCCGTCGGGTGCCCCAGGGAGCGGGCCGCCGCCGCCGGGGAGCTGGAGCCAAGGTGACCAATGGGCGATACGGCGGGGGCCAAATGATTGTCCGAAACGTTCGTGGTCGCTGGATTATTGCCCAAATAATTCACGACAGATCCACGATCCAGCACGCGCATATCCCACATGGCCTGGTCTTCCGCCCGGTCAACCACCCCAGTTAACAATCCCCAACACTGATACGTTCAGGTTACAGTTACGGCGCGCATCAATACGTACCACCGCTTTTGATTGGCGCCACCGCCCCCGGCCGGCGTGCCTATAAATTCGCACCCGGCCTGCTGCATTTTCACTCACACTACCCAGGGTGTTTGGTTCAGAAGTCCTAGGGTTTTTTTTAGTCCCAGGGACTACTCAAAAAAGACTCTTCAGTAGAGTCTTTTTCTAGTCCCTGTAGAAAAAGTCCCTCCTGTTTGGTTTCTAGAGACTTTTTCTAGTCTCTGGGACTAAAAAGTCCTTGAATCAAACACCCCCTCAAGCACACAGCAAGCGCTTGCATTGCAGAGAAGCCATAGTGCAACCTGAGATCAGTTCCAGGCTTCCCGCAGCACAAGTTCCAGAGCTATAAATGGCGCCGGCTTCGTCGTTCCCGATCATCGACATGGGGCTGCTGGCCGGGCAGGAGCGGCCGGCGGCGATGGACCTGCTGCATGACGCATGCGAGAACTGGGGATTCTTCCAGGTGAATAAGCAACTCCGTAACTCGATCAACAACTTGCATGAACAGGCTGCAGGAACAATTCGTGCCGTTCTTATTGAGTTTTACGTTGATTTTGCTCTGCTCTTATGGTGCGTGCGTGCGCGCGTGCAGGTTCTGGACCACGGCATCTCGACGGAGCTGATGGACGAGGTGGAGAAGATGACCAAGGGGCACTACAAGAGGGTGCGCGAGCAGAGGTTCCTCGAGTTCGCCAGCAAGACGCTGGAGGACGGCGGCAGGGCCGCGGAGAACCTGGACTGGGAGAGCACCTTCTTCGTGCGCCACCTCCCGGAGCCCAACATCGCCGAGATACCCGACCTCGACGACGACTACAGGCGGGTGATGAAGCAGTTCGCGGCGGAGCTGGAGAGGCTGGCGGAGCGGCTGCTGGACCTGCTCTGCGAGAACCTCGGCCTCGAGAAAGGGTACCTCACGCGGGCGTTCCGGGGCTCCAAGGGCGTCCCCACCTTCGGCACCAAGGTCAGCAGCTACCCGCCGTGCCCGCGCCCGGACCTCGTCAAGGGCCTCCGCGCCCACACCGATGCCGGCGGCATCATCCTGCTCTTCCAGGACGACCGCGTCGGCGGGCTCCAGCTGCTCAAGGACGGCGAGTGGGTGGACGTGCCGCCCACGCGCCACTCCATCGTCGTCAACCTCGGCGACCAGCTGGAGGTGATCACCAACGGCAGGTACAAGAGCGTGGTCCACCGCGTGGTCGCGCAGGCCGACGGCAACCGGATGTCCATCGCCTCCTTCTACAACCCGGCCAGCGACGCGGTCATCTTCCCGGCGCCGGCGCTGGCGGATCAGGCGGCCGGCGGGGCGTACCCGAGGTTCGTGTTCGAGGACTACATGAAGCTGTACGTGCGCCACAAGTTCGAGGACAAGGAGCCCAGGTTCGAGGCCTTCAAGTCCATGGACAGCCAGAGCTCCAAGCTCATCGCCACCGCTTGACAACAACAACCACGGTACTCCCTTGCTCTGCTCTCCGTACGTGGCCCGAGTTAATGGTGGAGGACGATGGCACATAGGATGCTTGAGAGTTCGTACGTCTAGTACTGTTCGGTGCCGAATAAACGAGCCTGCTGGCTGTGTGCTACGCCTAGTTAGGATATGTGGTAGGAGTGTTTGTCATTTTCGCTGTGTTGTGCTGCTTCCGACCAGCATGAGAGCTGTACTGTTCTGTGCCTGTTCTTATTCCCAGGGGCATCGTATCGATTGTCTCTTTTAATATTTACGTGCTGCCTCCTTGTGTGAGAGTACACAGCTCTTGATACTACCTTGACAGGGTGTTGCCACCATCACGCCAACACGGAAGCATCGCGGTGAACTGAACTTTTACTTGCCGTTTTGGCGTGGGAGAAGAGACATGCCACCACATGTGATGTGTTATTCGAGAACATTGCCAATAGTTTCTGCGTCAACCCTGAGTTTCTCTTTTTTGTTTTTCGATGCATGTTTGGAATTTTGATCTGAATTTTTTAGGGATTATCTTAATATGTGTTGTGAACATGCATGATTTTTTTCAGATTTTTTTGCAATGTTTAAATTTGAATTCTGGCCGCAAGTCACATGGTGACATGCAAACGTGCATGTCACCTGATCCCTGTCCTGCATAATGTAGTGCAGTGTGCATACCGGTGCCGGAATTATTACTCTTCTTCCCAGAAGTGGTCACCCCTTTTCTCGCGCTAAGAAAGCCTAGGGCCGTACTTCCGTACCACTCAACACAGGGTCAGGAGTACTTAGGAAGAGGGGTTTTCTCAAAGAAAAAACTTATGAAAAGGGGGGCATAGCGTATAAGATGTACTATTTGTTTTTTTTATAAAATTTCAGAATGTAAGGTCCATTTCTTTCTAATTCCTCATAATTTGTTAGCCCTCCAGAAAAAGGAAAAGTATCTCTCTCCTGATTGTCTGTATCTCTCCTTGTAGCAAAAGAATGAAAGTATCTCTCTGTCGATTGCATGTATCTCATACTTCCCTCGACTAACTGATTTACTTGCCACTAACAAATAAATTTGTCAAGGGTAATTTCGTCCTAAAATGTCTAATTCCGTGTCTTGGTCACCGTGCCGAAAATAATATACCTTACATAAAGGAATGGAGGGAGTACTATGCACTACCTTCATTGGATGTACTGTTCACAGTGCTTCCTCTCGCTGGACTTTGAGCATCTACAACCGCAACTCACAAATGTGCCTCCTCTATACTTCTCCGTGGACACCAACCGCTCATCCCTCACTTCTTCATGTCCGCAATCGCCCCCCTCAAATCTATGCTACCCATGCAACATGATCAACTTACGTAGATAGAACTTGAATATAGAAATAGGACCAACAAGTTTCATCATCACATAGATACAACCGGACACAAAATGGTCATCATCACATAGGTACGGTAACCATAAACGATCGATAAACTACAACTTTTCAAACTTCAAGTATTTTTTGAAAATACATGAACAAATTTTGAAAACATAAACATTTTTAAAAATTTCAAGCATTTCAAAAAAGGAAAAAAAAAGAAAGAATGGTAAAAAACTATGGCTCACAAACTTTCGAACAGGTTTCCAAAACCATTCGGTTCGCTCGCTTCACATCGTTTTGTAATGGGCCCAGCCCATCTATCTAGCACTAGCAAGCGATCGCTATACAAACGATTGCTATCGGTGATTTATAGTAATCGTAAGAATTTGCCCCCCTTTTCACGAGATTCACTAATTAAGGTGTATCCTTGCAAATGTCACTCCATCTTTTCTCTAGTGTTGACAAGTGACCCTTCTCATGGAAGCATAGCTGTGCCTTTTTCTTTTCAGAATGCACAACTGTGCTTCTCGTGGAAACACATGCTCTGTTTTTCCCTTTTCGTGAAGCACAATCGTGCTTCTTGCGAAAAGCACTGCTTCCACACAAAAAAAAAATCGTTCCAAACCTAGCTAAATTAGGCAAAGAACAAAAACAAAAACATCTAAAACCGAAAACACGTATAGAAAAATAAAAACTAAAGTCCAGAGGAGCGCCCAACACGCGACACGCGCACCGGCTGTGTGCACCACTTGACACGCTTCCTGGCTAAAAAGATGACCCTTGAGTAGCTCCCTAAGGGATAACCGTTATTTAGTTGCATCCTTGTTTTAAGCATCATCTTACTCTTGACGAGATCACCAATTAAAAAAAGGGTCTGTCTATGTTGCATCTAGATGTGAGATACTATCTCACATCTAGGTGTCGAAAACAAAAGACAAAACACTTCTGATCCCGATCCCCGCGCGTGACTTGTTTGTTTTGTTCTCGGCCTGTGTTGTTTTGTTTGTCGCACCCAACCAACCCAAACAGGTTCGGGCCTTGTTTGTTGCCTTTGTTTGTTGTGGGCCTTGTTTGTTGCTGTTTTTTTTTCGCCAACACAGCCAGCCTAACTACCGTACCTCCTGCGCCTTGTTTGTGGCCTTTGTTTGTTGTGGGCCTTGTTTGTTCCTTTTTTTTTCTGCCAACACAGTCAGCCCAACTACCCCACCTCCTACTTTTCTGCCTGTTTGTTTGTTCTGGGCCTTGTTTGTTGCTCTAGAAAAAGGTTGCTAGCTTGGAGAAGAAGCTAAACCCAGACAGTTTGTAGCCCAGACAGTTTGTTGCAGCTTCGTGCCTGCTTTACAGCTGGCCAACCCACCCCACCCTCCTCTTCCCTTCGTCCTCCACCCCGCAGATCACTAGCTAATCCATCCCATCTATTCCCCTCACCCCTCCTCCCCTTCCCCCGCAGCCGCCATGGATGAACAAGACTGAAGAAAAGTGGGAGAAAAAGCATAGGAAAAAGGCAAAAAATTCCAGAAGTAATCATGACGGGCATGGGAGGCTCTTACCAGGGTGAGTTCGTAGCCCCCCCTCTCTTTGTTCAACCTTCTGGATGCTTGTCTGAATGCTAGATCTGAAATTCTGCTGCAGACAACACACAAGAAAGGTGTTGTTGTATATCCTTGTAGCCTCTCTCTTTTCCATCTGTTGATTGGAGAAACAAAACAGATGCTGGTCTGTAGTAAAAAAAGACCATATCATGAGTTGGCTGTAAAAAAACAGTTGAAAATTTATTGTGTTGTTCTCTGAATCAAGAAACATGGGTGAAAAAAAAGAGCAGAGCATGTGTATGACATTCAGTCAAAATTTGGTGTGTGCTAAATGTGTGTTTGTAGTGTGCCAAATCAATAAACAAGGATTTCTGTGAATCAAGAAACAAGTTCAAGTTCAGTGTGTTTGTAGTGTGAGAATGTTTAATGTAGGGAGGAAGTTGATTTGAAGAAAGAATGCATGCTGACAAAATTTTGTCTGTGTTGAATCCCAATTAACAAGTACCAACTCTGCTAGAATCCCACTGTTGTAGTTCTCATGTTGATAGAAAAAAATAGAGAAGAAAATCAAAAGTATATTGTGGTTTCAACTTTCGGTGTTGATCATACAGAAAACTCATGACAACTACACACTTTCAGTCTATGCATGCAAAAAAATCATAAAAGCATCAGGTTTTTGAATCATCTATTGGAGCAGAAAAAAATTGATTCATTCGAACATTGAATTTTTGCAGCAAATGATCATATAGAAAACAGTTGAACATTGAATTGTTGCGAGTCGACTGTCGTCTTGCAACTGGGGCCCGGACAAACACACACACCCCTAGTTGCGAGTCGATGGTAGACTTGCAAGTAGGGACCCTCGACAAACCCACACACCCCCCTAGTTGCGA